>CM040405.1:65544968-65592468 GCA_022702515.1 Ilyophis sp. 1 JC-2022 | reverse complement strand
AAGCACGCTTAACACAAGCACACACATGCATGTTGGCCCACATGCACATACACACACATACACACATTCTCACACACAATCACAATAAATATGCACAAACATGCTCAATGCATACAGGCACACAAACACACACATACACGTGGGCCCACACGCACATACATACACACACACATATATATATAAAAAACCAGCACCCACACAAGTATAAACTTACACTTTTATGCCACATATGTGCATTTGTGTATAGGCAGAGAGGTATGAGAGAGTTCATGTATATTTGCATTGTGAATATACTGTATTGGTACGTTTGTGTACCTGTCTGTTTATCTGCATGTGTGCAATGCTAACAGCTTTAGCTAAAATGACACTTCCTTAAAAAGTGGATGTTTTTTTTCCAACACTGGCCAATTTTGTAAACATGTTACCAAGAAATTGGCCAGGGTTGCCAGATTCGGCATGATTTTACAATTATTCTCATATCACAATTATCCCCCATGTTGATGTTGATATTTTCTCAACCTGGCAACGCTTCTCTACTCTTTAAAAAAGCATTTACAAACATTAATTTGTATTTGACCAACAATTAACAATGCATGTTTTTATAATGATCTATAATGTAGTGTTTATAACTGTATTAAGTATTCATAACCCTTATATCATAAAGTGCTTCCTTTCCATAGGATATGACAAGTTATAGTGGCCAGGAAAGAAAGGTGGTCAGGGAGGCTATGGAAGTGCATCTTGCAGTGTAATAATGGCTATGCCCCCCCCCCCCGCCCCCACCCCGCCCTAATGACAGCTGAGTGATTAGAACATTCTTAACTGAACATTCTATTGCTGATGTAACAATCACCACTGGTAACTGGAAGCAATGGAGTTATAGAACACTGACTTAGAATTTTGAAGAGAAAAAAACATTCCAAGGGTTAAGGGATGAAAAAGAAAGGTGTGCAGATGAAAAGTCCACTCAATCTAGGTCAGTGATTTTTGAACGATTCAGTGCCTGGCTGCCTCCCAATATTCTTCACTCCCTTCCTCCACTCCCCCACTCCCACTCCTCTCCTACCCGGAAGGATGCAAAACTTTCTGAACGTTTCAGTATACAATGTACCTGACATTTCGGTTTGCGCTGAGACATTAATTAATATGTAACTATTAATATGTAATAAAAATGTAATCAACTACATTAGATTAAAACACCAAGATCCGTTTCCGGGGCACGGAGTAGAGGAGGTGGTAGTGGAGGAAGGGAGTCTGCAAGTATTGGGACGCACCCACTGTGTGGTTTTCAATCCGATTTCAGGCCACAAGCTATTTTGTGCTGATGCAAAGCTTGAAGCAATGCTTTTTTTTTTGTTTGGAAGGAATCTCAAACTTGTCAATCAATTATCCTAACATGGAGATTTAAATGACCATAGCTACTAGTTAGCAGTTTGCATGCAGCGCCTTAATAAAGTATGTACGTGTCTAGCTGATATGAAACTAGTTAGCTATATATCTGACTAGATAGCTGGAGATAGGCCTTTCCACATAAGATCAACACGTCTTCTGCCTGACTTGCCTGGACTTGAAGTAAATCACTTCCTGCATCTGGGGTTGGAAAATGTACTACTGGCTCCTAGTAAACACTCTGCATGAACACCAAACATAACTGCTGTTCATCCACACAGAACTACTGCTCAACCATACAGAATAACTGTTCACCATACAGAACCAGAGCTCAACCACACAGAATAACTGTTCACCATATAGAAACACTACTCAACCATACAGAATAACTGTTCACCATACAGAACCACTGCTCAACCATACAGAATAACTGTTCACCATACAGAACCACAGCCCAACCATACATAATAACTTCACCATACAGAACCACAGCTCAACCATACAGAATAACTTCACCATACCGAACCAGAGCTCAACCATTCATAATAACTTCACCATACAGAACCACTGCTCAACCATACAGAATAACTTCACCATACAGAACCACAGCTCAGCCATACAGAATAACTGTTCACCATACAGAACCACTGCTCAACCATACAGAATAACTTCCCCATACAGAACCACTGCTCAACCATACAGAATAAGTTTGCCATACAGAACCACTGCTCAACCATACAGAATAACTTCACCATACAGAACCAGAGCTCAACCACACAGAATAACTGTTCACCATATAGAAACACTACTCAACCATACAGAATAACTTCACCATACAGAACCACAGCTCAACCATACAGAATAACTTCACCATACAGAACCAGAGCTCAACCTTACAGAATAACTGTTCACCATACAGAACGACTGCTCAACCATACAGAATAACTTCACCATACAGAACCAGAGCTCAACCATACAGAATAACTTCACCATACAGAACCACAGCTCAAACATACAGAATAACTGTTCACCATATATAAACAGTACTCAACCATACAAAATAACTGTTCACCATATAGAAACACTGCTCAACCTTACAGAATAACTGTTCACCATACAGAACCACTGCTCAACCATACAAAATAACTTCACCATACAGAACCACTGCTCAACCATACAGAATAACTTCACCATACAGAACCACTGCTCAACCATACAGAATAACTTCCCCATACAGAACCACAGCTCAATCATACAGAATAACTTCACCATACAGAACCACTGCTCATCCATGTATAATAACTTCACCATATAGAAACCCTGCTCAACCACACATAATTATAGTTAATCTAAAAAACAGCAAAAAAATAAATAAATATATATATCATAATAAAAAAACACATTGCTCCCTCAGGCAGAATCCCTGGTTACCTGAAAGAATCACTGCACACCAGAGGGAATCATCAGTCATGCTGCTCACACACCTGTCTTGTTCAATAATTATTTATTTATCCCTCATCAGGTAACTTAGTGACAGAGTTCACAGAGCGCTGATCTGATCTATTAATACAGATGGAAATGCATTGAAGTGATGGAGGTTCATTACCCCGCCCGAGGAGACAACATGAGCTACTGGACTCTCCCGGGTTCTCCACCTGCAGTTGTGTCTCATTGTAAACGGAAAGACCAATCTTATGGGCGTGGCTTATTGGCTTGCATGGTGGCCACATCGATACCTGAGCACTAACACACTGTCCCATTGATACCTGAGCACTAACACACTGCCCCATTGATACCTGAGCAATAACACACTGCCCCATTGATACCTGAGCACTAACACACTGTCCCATTGATACCTGAGCACTAACACACTGCCCCATTGATACCTGAGCAATAACACACTGCCCAATTGATACCTGAGCACTAACACACTGTCCCATTGATACCTGAGCACTAACACACTGTCCCATTGATACCTGAGCACTAACACACTGTCCCATTGATACCTGAGCACTAACACACTGTCCCATTGATATCTGAGCACTAACACACTGTCCCATTGATACCTGAGCATTAACACACTGTCCCATTGATACCTGAGCATTAACACACTGCCCCATTGATACCTGAGCACTAACACACTGCCCCATTGATACCTGAGCAGTAACACACTGCCCCATTGATACCTGAGCACTAACACACTGCCCCATTGATACCTGAGCACTAACACACTGCCCCATTGATACCTGAGCACTAACACACTGTCCCATTGATACCTGAGCACTAACACACTGTCCCATTGATACCTGAGCACTAACACACTGTCCCATTGATACCTGAGCACTAACACACTGCCCCATTGATACCTGAGCACTAACATACTGCCCCATTGATACCTGAGCACTAACATACTGCCCCATTGATACCTGAGCACTAACATACTGCCCCATTGATACCTGAGCACTAACACACTGTCCCATTGATACCTGAGCACTAACACACTGTCCCATTGATACCTGAGCACTAACACACTGTCCCATTGATACCTGAGCACTAACACACTGCCCCATTGATACCTGAGCACTAACATACTGCCCCATTGATACCTGAGCACTAACATACTGCCCCATTGATACCTGAGCACTAACATACTGCCCCATTGATACCTGAGCACTAACACACTGTCCCATTGATACCTGAGCACTAACACACTGCCGCTCTTCACACGGAATGACACCTGAACACTGGCAGGTACAGTGAGAGACCTGAGCAATGGACAGGGAAGAACCTTAACACACTCAGACTAGAACCGAAACACACACATTCTCGCAGGCGCACACACACACACACACACACAAACACTCTCGCAGGCACACACACGCACGCATGCACACAAACACAGATACACACATGTGCACACACACGCACACATGCACACAAACACAGATACACACATGCGCATACACACACACATAGATACACGCATACACACACACACACACACGCATTCATACACACACATACAGATACACACATCCACACACATATGTATATGTACTTGCACATATGCACAATCAGTTAATCAGAGGATCAGTGTGGTCTCAAAACATTGGGCTTAGCAGAGCTTAGCATCCACAGCCAAACACAGCTCACAGTGCACACAGCCTGATCCACAGCCAAACACAGCTCACAGTGCACACAGCCTGATCCACAGCCAAACACAGCTCACAGTGCACACAGCCTGATCCACAGCCAAACACAGCTCACAGTGCACACAGCCTGATCCACAGCCAAACACAGCTCACACAGCCAGATGCACAGCCAAACACAGCTCACAGGGCACACAGCCAGATCCACAGCCAAACACAGCTCACAGTGCACACAGCCAGATCCACAGTCAAATACAGCTCACAGTGCACACAGCCAGATCCACAGCCAAACACAGCTCACAGTGCACACAGCCAGATGCAATGTCATGCTGCCGCGATTTCAATGGGAAATGTTGAAAAGAAAAGGGAAAAAAGGCCAGCTTGAGTTTACTTTTCCCACCCCATTGGCATAGCAGGTTCGGCTAGCTGTGGTGGAATAAGCAGGAAACTATTAAAAACATGTACTGGTCTTTCACCAACGTACATGACAACTTTTCAAACTGGGTCAACGGATGTTTTGTCCTTAACAAGTCATTTAAAAATGTAGATCAGCAGTATGCTACCTTTTTCTGATATCTGACTTAGCTAAGGCAGAAGCAGCAGTGCCCAGTTTTGCAAATATTGAACTAACGTTACTTATTATTAGCTAACGCCACTAGCTAAAATATTGTGGCGAGCCATGGAGTTGGAGTCAGGTTTGCTTGAGGGTATAATAATTTATTATGAAGAGCACAATCTCTTATTACTTCCTTCACAGCTTACAGGCAGAACAGACAACGCGCGCTGGACTGTAGCCAGCTTTATAGCCTCGATATGCAAATGAGCATGCTAACAAGGGCGACCTCTAATAGGTGCCCTGCAGCTCACCTTAACCAATCACACTTAATCCCCTCAGTCATACTCAAAAACAACCGTTGGCTCCGCTCGAACATTCTCTAGAGCGGACCTGGTTGAGCGCATGCTATCACATTTAGCTGAACTGTATACGACTGTTGTTTATCACAACAGTCGCCGTTCTGGCGGGAGGTTATATTCAAATGCTAACCGCCATTGTTACTGTACACGTCAGAGCTTTTGAACACGCTCTGATCATGTGACTACATCAACCATCACTCGTGCACTTGGTCTGCACAGCACAAGTACACACACACACAATTCGATATACACAATAATTTACATCACTCGTAATCGCCCCGGATCGCCACAATATACTGAATTGACTGCGGCCTAAACGATGCAGCCGGCAAGCTGTGTTGGTGGGACAAATACACACTACCTGGCTAGCTATATTGTTAGCTAAAGGTAGGCTTGTGGCCATTATGAAGTAATTATCGTCGAGCTAGCTACACCACCTGCGTTTCATAACTAAGAAAAACGCATTAGCCCTTCGCTTTCTATGTAACTTGGGAGATACTAGCTAACAACATTAGCCAGCCATTGATTCGGACGAACTCTTATAGCTAACGTTAGTAAACACAAACTGTAGTCATGCCTTTTGATACTGTCCATGCTAGTTACCCAGAAAGCGTTAACCCCCTACAGGAAATGTCATGAGTTCATTGTTGTTGCTGACAGAAAAGGCTCTTTTGCGAACTTTGAAAGCCTTAGCAAACATGAATGATCCAAGCAGTCAACGCGACAGGCACACGCCGCTTTCTGGGCCGAGTAGTAGGGGAAAGTAGCTAGCTTGCTAGTTGCTACATACCTTTAGCACAAGGTGGTGTATTCTGGCATCGCAAATGCCAATCAGGAGTGCAGCCACGAAGACTGAAAAACAAACGTCTTGATACATGGCCATTTCACGAATGCGTTTGCTTTGTAAGCCAAATTGTTGAACACTGGTGAACAACCGATCTTGAATGTGCTCTTGTGCCTAATTATCTAGGGGGCGTGGTTTACTTGTTCCAGGTGCTGCAAATGAATAAATGGCCGCTTGCCCTTCTACCACAAAGTGTGTGCAATACCGGTCGAACTAAACCGATGACTACGTGTTTGTTTGTTTCCTCCGTATATAATGTAATATTTTAGTCGGCTTTCCAGCCCTTATTAAGATGGCAGCTTCAACACAAATATCTAGCCCCAGTCGACAAGCTAGATAAATAGCTAGGTAGCTAACTAACGTTGGGTATTTCCTAAACTCTTCCTCCTCCAATTCCTGGTTACTTCCTGCTCCTGTCAGAACTTACACGTCACCACAGCGACGCCGAGCGAACCACACCCCCTAAAGCAGTGGTTGTGCCAATGTGTATGGTAAGACGCGTAGCCTAGCCTCACTTATGATTGACAGACTTGCAACCAGTTAAATTTCAAGTTTAACTTATTGAGGCAGACCACAGAGGCAGACGAGTGCTGTTTAAGAGACAGTGGAGGCATGTGTTAAAAGTGTTACCTACTTGTTAAAACCATGGGCCCGGCGCGAAAAATGAATACTGGCATGCAGCTAAAATAAGTACATTCATACCATCCCTACCAGCGTTGGGGGGTCAATTCCATTCCAATTCAGTCACTTTCCTCACTTAAATTTTTAATTTGGCTGAATTAAAATGGTATTAGCCACAATCCCTCAATGCATATTTAAAGTTTTTTGAAATTTTGCACAAACACACAAAAAACTGCTACATTTGACATGCTGGCTCATACATTATTTAAAAATTCCCACACATATAGCTGCATTTTTTTATTCTTGCTCCATCACTATTGAATTGTATATATAGATAATGCAATGCATGTTACGTTCCCAAAACTGGAATGGACCCAAATGCAGGACTCGGAGACAGACTCGGGCAAAACTCCAAAAAGGAGTGACTTTATTGGTAGCACATGCAGACAGGAGAGTTGGGTGATGGTCAGGATGCGGGGCTGGCGAATGACTAGAAGGGCAGATCAAGTGACGGACAGGATGCAGGGTTGGCTAGTGCTGGAGGGCTGGGACGGGGAAGCAGGCAGGAAGGGCAAACTGAAAACAAACTGGACACGTTAGGAATACACAACAGAGGCCGACAAACACATCAAACAAACATTGACTTGACGGAACAAACAGGTGACAAGACAAACAAAGAGTGGAACTTAAATAAAGGGAAAACAGGTATGAAGCATGAGTGATAATTAAAGTGAGTGAGGAATGTATGCGGGAGTAATGAGGTGAGTGATTAGCTGGGAGATGATGGGGAGCAAACGGAGAACTAAACAGGGAAACCACGCCCAGCCTGCACAACATGAAGAGACAGACAAGGTAAACGGAAAAACATGACATGAAACAAGAGGAATGGGGAAAACACGGAGAACGAAAGGAAGGTGGGCTGGAAGGGAACGGCGGATGTTACAATACAGTAGCAATGGAGCAAGAAATTAATTCAGGAATGCATATTGCTGAATTTCAAGCTGAATTTCAAGCTGAATTTAAATTATTTTGTTCCTACTCCAACATAACGTTCCTGAACCGGTTAGAACAAAATTTAAAAAACGGTTAATTTTGTTCCTCTCAAACATTTGAAACCAGCCTTGTAGTCTGTATCAAAACATATTATCTTTGTGACCTCGTTTTCCGAAAACGATAATAAATACAGGTAAAGTGAAGTTTTTTTTTAGTTGTGCAGCAGTCATCTCTGATATGCACATGTCTTTTGACTGTTGCAGCTCTACAGTGGTCACTGAAGCTTACTGTCTCACTGGTTTTTATTAGAACGTCTATTTACAAATTACAAACGTTTGTCCCAAATGGTCATTTTTTTAATGAAAACAGGAAGACATGGATGATTACGGAAGGTTTAGGGATCCTGGGTAGATGGTAACATTCTCCTGAACAGGGGAGAGATATTCCTGAAACTGTAGGAATTTATAATTTACATCTGCTTTGACATGTTCACCAGGAGGGTTTTTTCAGGCCCCTGTAAAAGCAGAAGCTAAACGCAAACAATATGGCGGCACACTGTAAAATCGACACCAGGAAGGTTGAAGTTATGTCCATTCCTGCAATTTGACTCTGTGTTTGTTTTTTCCATTTTGCCTTCTCAGGACAATGAGGCCTTGAATGTGCCAGCGAAACAGGATAAGGTCAGGATAAGGAACTAAGGGCTTGATTTACTAAGACCTTTAGCATGTGCAAAACATTTTCGCACACACAAACCAATAACACGAGCAATGGTAATTGTTTTGCACCAATCATTGGTTGTTGTTAGTTCTGTGCGTGCTGAAAGGCTTTGCACAAGATAATGATCTTAGTAAATCAGGCCCTAAGTGCACTTTTATTGATTTTGTTTTATTGAGGGGTGACATCACATTCTGTAGCAGACATTCATGCGCTAACTCACATCTCTGAAGTCTGCTACAGCAGCACATAGGTAACTCAAAAGAAACACTTGAGTACATGAGGTACATTGAAACTATGTGCTTCCACACAGGTGTGGTTCCTGAGTCAAGTAGTCAAAGTTAAAACATCTGAGAAATCAGTGTTTCTTGTGTGGAGCCAAGAGCAGCCAATACTGCCATGTAATTGACCTTCGGATAAGTAACTTATCTCTTCAGCCAAACTGAACTGAATTGCATTATGTTCATTGTTTGCACATAGTGAAATTAGATATGCTTGCTGCATGTGTATATATCGTTCTGTAGAGTGAGATATTCACACTGGGACGGGTTTCTATTGTCATAATTTTATGAGATGCTTTGGAACATTGAGATATCCCTCTGACGGAGGGGAGGGTTTTGTAGAACACGATTAGACGCAGAATGGATTTGTGCTGGTACTTTGTCTTCATGCGTGTATGTACAATAAATCAAATATGGAGACCATTAAAGTAGCCTTGACGACCTGTGTCTGTCTAAATCTCTGGCTTCTCTCGGTGGCTGAAAAATCCTGGCAGACATTGTTCCCCTAACATGCAAATTTACTACAAAAACAAAACAAATTATCTCACATGTTGCATGTAAACATTATTTAGTCCAAACTTGTTACATTTCTAGTTATTATTGTGTTTTAATTATTTTTCTTTCTTCTTTTAAAAAATAATTTGCCGCTCAACGGGAGGATTGTGTACGACCAATTACCACCCTAATGTGGAATGTCTAATTGATAGAGTTTTGAGATTTGAGTATCCTTGTTGTAGGGAGTTGGCATTCAGAATTGAAATATCAATGATATTTGGGAGTTATTTTGTAACAAAACTATTACCTTTCTTGACATAATATTTTTTAAATAATTTTTAAATCTCACACTGGGGCAGACAGAAGGCCTATCCTGAACTTGCATCTGTCTATTCTAAGACGGAAAACTTCTAACATCTATTAATAAAAAGTTGCACCCGCCCGTGGCAGGTCATCATTACATTACATTACATTCATTTGGCAGACGGTTTCATCCAAACGACGTACAAACGCCCAAACACGTAACGGAGCTGACTCGTTGGGATCCACGCAACTCAGCATTCGTTGCACTGTTTCTTCAGTTCTAGGAAACTGACGAATAAGATTTGGATTTTGAGAAAACCGCATTTATGTGGCCTGTGGATCCAGATAAACATAATGCGTATTCATCCAGGCTATTCTGTTAGCATTTTGTTTCTGACACGCAGAGTGGAAACAGGGTGGTGTGGTTGGAGTTAGGATTATGTGTGTGACACACAAAGTGTACACGGGGTTGTGTTCCTCAGCAGGTCACTGATGTCATGACAGAGAAGCTGCAACTGGATGAGTTTGTGACAAAAACCCCTTCCCCTGGGTCAAATACAGCGGTGAAGGGTAAACGGCGTTCTCCTACCTGATTTTTTCCAATGCTTGTGATGTAAAGTGACCAATATCGAATCAGTCATTGGAACACAGTATAATTGTGATGACCGGCAGGGAAGGACCCAAATGCATGACGAGACAGAAGTCTTTCTTTTGAAAATAAGGGTTTTATTTTTCGTAATCCCGGGTAGGGATCCACACCGGGAAATCAGGGTTAAACAAGGACAATGTCCACTGTGGGACCCGCAGTGAACTGGTGCGCAGGATCCGGCGAAGTAGCCAGGAGTGGTCTTTAGCCTTGGTCGTAGTGAAGGATCAGGCGGAGGCAGAGTCAGGATCCACACCGGAAAGCCAGGGTGTATGGCAGGGGTGGCCAATTCCAGGCCTCGCGGGCCGGTGTGTATGCAGGTTTTTGCTGCCGCCAGTTAACAATAATTTAATTAGCCCAATCGTTTACACGATCTGATATTTTAATCTACATATCCGCGATATGAAAAGCAGCTGATGAATGTTCTTGTGCCGGTATGCGTCAATGCGTGTATTGTAGCATTTTATCGTTCTGTAATTTACAAGTGAATCGGTGATTGTGTGTATGACTAATTAGCTTATTGAACCGTGGTAACTGGTGGCAGTAAAAACCTGCATACACACCGGCCCGCGAGGCCTGGAATTGGCCACCCCTGGTGTATGGAATCCAGACCGGGGTAGTCAGCCAGAGTCTAGCAAGCTAGAACAGGGGTGGGCAATTCCAGGCCTCGCGGGCCGGTGTGTATGCATGTTTTTACTGCTACCAGTTACCACGGCTCAATCAGCTAATTAGTCATACACACAATCACCGATTCACTCGTAAATTACAGAACGATAAAACGCTACAATACACGCATACCGGCACAAGAACATTCATCAGCTGCTGTTCATATCGCAGATATGTAGATTAAAATATCAGATCATGTAAACGATTGGGCTAATTAAATAATTGTTAACTGGCGGCAGCAAAAACCTGCATACACACCGGCCCGCGAGGCCTGGAGTTGCCCACCCCTGAGCTAGAACATAGGGAAACAAGTACAAACGAGACCAGGACCGTAATACTCTGACAACAAATCACAGGAACAGCACGGTAAATATAACTAGTGTCATTAGAGCTGATAAACTGCAGCTTGCGGGAAATGCGTGCGAAATCAGCGAATTGATTGAACAATTAGAAAACGCGTGAGGAATGCGGTGAAAGCAATTAAGTGTGAATTGTGTAATTAAGATGTGGTGCGAGAAGTAAATGTGCAATGTAGACACAATTAGGCAATGAACGCAGACATGACACAATCAGGTTCAGGGAAACAGAGGAAAACGTCAAGGAAGGGAAGGGAAGCAGGAGCGGATCGTAACAATAATAATCATAATTATGCTGCATATACTTCAGAATGGCTTAAATCTGGTAATATTTGTCCTTTTGTATTTCAGATTTCGGACAGTGCTGAACGTGTCGACACTCTGAGCCAAAACAGAGAGAATATTTGGTTTGAAAAAAAAAAGACGCACAAAATCGACTAGAATATTTGACTTCGCCTTCATGATAAAACAAAAAGCCATAATTCCCATCATACAGACAAATCTCACATAGGAATATTCAGATTGGATATCTGGTTAATTTGTTTTATTGACAATATGTGGTGGTGCAGTGATTAGCACGAAGGTACTGAGTCTGAATCCCGGCCTTTCTGTGTGGAGTAAGGTGAATTGGAAACTCTAAATTGCCCATTGGTAATGTGTGACCTGCTATGGATTGGCGACCTGTCCAGGGTGTATTCCAGCCTCTCGCCCAATGATGCTAGTATCGGCTCCAGCCCCGCTGTGACCCTGACTAGAAATAAGTGATTAAATCAGTGTTTCTCAAGCCTGGTCCTGGATGGCCGCAGGGTATGCTGGTTTTTGTTTTTGCCTTAATATCGGCAACCAATTCAGACCCAAGAAACCAGGTGTGGTGAATTAACTGTGTTATCGGCTGCTTTAATTGATCAATTAAGTACAGAGTAACAACAAAAACCAGCATACACTGCGGCCCTCCAGGACCAGGGTTGAGAAACACTGGATTGCATGATGTATGGATATTTACAATCATTGGGCCTCGTTTATTAAACGTGAGCAGAACGAATTTGTACGTAAATCGTTCGTATTTGCATTTTTGCCCGTATTTTGGTATTCATCAACATTTTCGTATCTGAGGTTTGTTCGTATCTCCGAACAAAATTTGCACCTGCTCCGGAGCACACGTACCTCGTTCGTAAATGCAGAATGCCGGTAAATGTAGCTTCTGAGTGATAATCAGAATATGAATAAATTTTTATTTTCTGTTAAATTCACAAGACTAAATGTAACCTTTGAAATACACATTGCAAACGTAATAAATTATGATTGTAAAAAGCAAACACTAAAGCACGAAATTTTCTTTAAAGTGGCTTACATATCTGTAGCCAGGGTTGCAATAGTTGTCATCAGCTTAATCCAGCTAATGCCAGCGTACATCCAGTTCCCCTACAAGATGCAAAGACAGGTGGAGGTAAAGCAGGGTTTTTATGAAATTGCCAACCTGTCTAATGTTATCGGTGCCATAGACTGCACACCCCAGTGCACGTTTTTGTTGAAAAGTCGATGAAACACCGTCTCGCATTCAGGGGGAAACCCGGATAAATTGGGATAAACAACTTGATTTAAAAGTGAAAGTTTTTTAACCGGTTAGAATGTAGCCAGCAGGCTATTTCTCGGCAAAACTGAGCTGTGTGGGACACGCACATCAATGTGCCCATAATTAGAAAGCGACAGAGAGAAAATAAGGTAGAGAAATAAGGTAGCCCATGTGATTACCCGAGAACCCCAACAGAATTACAAAATGAATAATGTTTAATTTATTTTCAGGCTGCGATAAGCAATGCGCTTGTACTGATGGTACATGTTATCTCCTGCTAGGCCTTTCCTTTATCAGTTCATGACGCCGGTACTGACAATATTTAACTATTTTTTTTCCTTGATTGAAAATCTGCAAATAAAAGTTCAATTTCAGTGTCAGAATAATTATTTCCTTTGCTTTTTCTGGGCCATTCTGTCTAGGCATGGACCTTTAAATGGAAGTGACAGCCTCCATATAATGCAATTCATGGGCGTGGATTTATGATAATCACAAAATAACGTGAACGCGCACCGTAAGTGAATACGAAAAAATCTACCTTTTCCACACGGTCTGATAAATCCGGCTTAAATTTTTCATATCAACTCCTTTCGGACATAAATGTACACGTATATTTAGGAACGCTTCATGAATGAGGCCCATTGCATTTCAGAGTCACAGTAGATCATGAGTGGATTTATTTTTAATTCTCTCAAGTAAGTTTTTTCTTCACCTTTGACAAGCTCATAATTCACCAAAAATATATTTGCCAGGCTGCATGAATCTGTGAGTAAAACCTAAGGACAAATATTTAGTGAAATAAAAGGTATCATCTTTTATTTCCTGCCAAAATACACTTAAATCTAAATGTAAGTACTGCTGCCCCCTGCTGGTAAACCTGGTCAAGTGTTCACCACAGTGAAACGTCATTTTCTACACATCCAACTCTGATCAACTGGCTCGCTGGTGTTTTGAGCCCTCACCGTTGACTTCAAGGCAGCGACTTTGCAGTAAAGTAGCTTGGTTAAAATAACGTTAGCTAGTTATGTTATTCTATGTTCTCAGGTCCAATTAACGTTAGCTGACGTTAGCTAGCGTATGGGTAAGGCAGCTAGCTTAGTTGTCTGGTACGTTAAACTTCAAGGCAGCGACTTTGCAGTAAAGTAGCTTGGTTAAAATAACGTTAGCTAGTTATGTTATTCTATGTTCTCAGGTCCAATTAACGTTAGCTGACGTTAGCTAGCGTATGGGTAAGGCAGCTAGCTTAGTTGTCTGGTACGTTAATTGGACCTGAGAACATAGAATAACATAACTAGCTAACGTTATTTTAACCAAGCTACTTTACTGCTAAGTCGCTGCCTTGAAGTCAACGGTGAGGGCTCAAAACACCAAAGACCGATCAGCTGACAGATGAATGCACTCAGGTGATGTTGGCCATCCCTGCCTTGGGATAACTCTGCGCTCTCCCTCATCCAGTACAAACTAATTTAGCCCTTTAAGAACTGTCTAGACCAGGCGTGTGCAATCTTTTCCGAAAAGGGCCGGTTGTGGGTGCAGGTCTTTTTGTTTTAGCCCATTATATAACCAAAACAGAAACCTGCACCCACAATGGCCCTTTTCGGATATGACCACTAAAACATCTGCGAATGTGTGTGTATCGGTTTTGTGTGTGTGTGTGTGTGTGTGTGTGCGTGCGTATGATCGTTAGAAAAGTAACTACCGACAATATAATATGTTCCATACAACCCAATTAATGCTGCATTTATCAGTGTAGTACAGAGAAGCAATTATCTTTTTATTTTCAAAATAACAAAGTAGACTAAAAATAATGCAAAATAGTGCCAATGTGTGTTTTAGTTGGTCTTAGTTGGTCACGATAATCCCGCCCCCAGCCCCTGACGTAAGCGGTTCTTGGTTCTCGGCCAGCTAAGTGTTGTTGCCGCTCTGGAACCAGTTTTCCTGGCCAAGAGCCGGTTCTTTTGCTGTCGAAACACGAAGAACTGGTTCGGCTCCGAACCGGCCTTAGAACTTGCTTGGTGGAAAAGGGGTATCATAGAACTTCAGCAAGAAGTTGTTGAAAACATGTTCTCCCCGCCTAGGCCTACGGTCCTGTTCCACATCTCTGGGCAAGTCTACGCCACACCACGGGTTCTCAATTTACCCCTGAGAATCTCGAAAGACGCGGAAAGGCTTTCGCGTAACTCTTAAATTGTCTCGGCTGCCTTAGCTGCTTGGACGGTGTCGCTTGCCCCTGGTTTTTGCGCTGCCTGTTTAAAATAGTCGTTTATGTCTTCGGATACTTTGGCACTGCACCCGATTACGGTTTGGCTTTTGAGCTTCTGAAGGATGGACTCTTTAGGTCACGGATTCCAACTGAAATAGGATAGAAACAGTGACACGTTGTGATATTCGTACAGACCAAAAATGCATTTACTATAGTTTTAGAGTAGTTGTTTCACTAGTAGTAGAAAACATATAGCCATGTTAACAGTAGTAGCCTAGTAGTAGTAGTAGTAGTAACAGCAGCAGTGGTGGTAGCAGTAGTGGCAATAATAGCAGTAGTTGTACATCAGTGATGCCCAAAGCCTTTTGCTCTGCAAAATATCTGGAAACGTTTTGAAAATGAAGTGATCCAAGCCAGATACCAGCTAATTTAAATGATTCAATGTTCACATTTACATTTCTGAGTGTTGAGAAAATGTTAGCTATGGTCAAAGTGCTAAAGCTAGTATTAGTTTGCTTTAAGCAAGCAAGCATCTTGCACTAAAACAACCATAGCCCGTTTATTGATATGACTGCAGTGCATTTTCTGTATTGGAGCCGCATCTTCAATAGTAGGCTTTTTGTTTCTTTTATAAGTCTAATTCTACAGCAGTACTAGTAACGTCTGTAGTAGCAGTAGCCTAGTAGTAGTAGTAACCATAGAGCGTATATAGGAACGGGAGAGGGTGGGAGGGGCCAGGCACCCAGAAGTATGCTTGCTGAGTGCAAAAGAGCTTTCTGCCCATTGAATTCAATGGAGAAAACCAAGCTGATTTGACAACTAAAGAAAACCTAATCGGTAATTTTTTTTGTGATGGTAAATTTTATTTTGTGCAGCAGTGCGCAATGAGCAATCCTGGTTTTTGGATATTTAGACTTGCTTATGATGCACACTGCCGATTAGTGCGCCCGTTTATACTCGATTCCAGCAGCGAGCTCCTCCCTCGCCCGCCACGTGAGGCGGGATAGCCGAAGATGGTCAAAACAAGTCCACCCAGTAATGGTAGATTGTGATGGGAGATAGCGGCAGATGGTAATTAATGGCATTGCTTCTAACATCTAGGGCCTCATTCATAAACAGTGCGTATGCATAGAAAAGATGCATACGCCACTTTCCCCATGGATTTGGGATTTATAAAAATAACGTCTCAACGAAAAACCGCGGTGTCAGGTACATTGTATACTGTGTAATACTCTTAAGTTTATTTGACTTATACAAACTGGACAGGAGAGGAGATATCGTAACTTTAGCTTTTTATTCCCAATGCGGTCTAGCATCCACTTTTTGCGTAACCCCTGACGTATGCAAATGAGGCATCCCTACACCAATCACGTATCATGCTAGATCTAGCTGCAAGATATTACATCTCCCTTCTTTTGTAATAGAATAACGTTCTAAACAAGGAATATAACGTTCTGTCTATTCTGATACCAACGTGTAATAATAACAGGTGACTTCAGAATAGGTATTAAAAGGTAAGTACAGTTAATGGTTATTAACCAGTAAATTCAGTATTTTCCCAACAGGTACCAAGGGTAATTTAACAGGTAGGTTCAGCATTTCACTCATCACATGACATTCATATGTGCCCTTTTTTTTTTTTTTTTTTTTTTTTTTGTGTGGCACATGTATATAGGGCAGCGATCCGCCTACACCCTTTACAATCACAAGTCCAGCACTTGTCTCGGCTTGACCATACGCCCAGACCTGGTGCGGACACATGGCGCTGGCCCATCACTGGCAGGGCCTTCAGTGTCCGTGGTGTCTGTAGGTAGGTTCTGAGTAATCAGAGTGTCTGACCTGTCACTCACTTCGTCTGTGTGTTCTGGTGCAGGTTCCTTGGTCTGCATGAGGTGGCGGCGGTTGCGACGGTAGGTTTGACCCTCGCTAGTGAGGATGTGGTAAGATCTGTCTGTATGTGCCGGTTGGAGGATGGTTGCAGGTTTCCACTGACCGTTGTCCAGCCTGTAACGTACAGTGTCCCCATCCTGCAATGTTGACAGCGGCCTGGCACCACGGTTGTAGTACCGGCTTTGTTGGAGTTGCTTCTGTTCCCGCCTCTTTCTGACGGCAGCTGGGCAGATGACCTGGGGCTGTAAGTGTGCTGCTGTGGTGGGGAGGATGGATCTAAGCCTACGGCTCATGAGCAGCTGCGCTGGTGATTTGAAACCGTCCACTGGGGTGTTCCGGTACTCCAGTAGGCTGAGGTAGGGATCCAGCTTCTCAGCACGTGCCTTATCCAGTATCGCTTTGGCTGTCTGGACTGTCTTTTCTGCGAGACCATTGCTTTGCGGATAGTGTGGGCTTGTTGTTGTGTGTTTAAAATCCCATGCGCTTGCAAAGTTCTTGAAGTCCTGTGAGCTGTATTGTGGGCCGTTATCTGAGATCACTTTTTCTGGGATGCCATTCCGAGAGAACATGGCTTTCAGCTTTCGGATCACTGCTGATGAAGTGGTGGAGTACAGCCTCTCGAGCTCAAAGTACCTGCTGTAGTAATCAACCGCAACTACATAGTCCTCTCCATTCCATGAAAGCAGGTCAGTTGCGATGACCTGCCATGGTCTCTCTGGGACTTCGTGTGACAGCATTGGCTCTTTTGGGTTTGACTTCCTGTGTTCAAGGCAGATGGTGCACTTTTCCACCATGGCCTCGATTTCTTTTCCCATTCCTGGCCAGAAAAGGATGTCTCTCGCTCTTAGTTTGCTCTTTTCCATGCCTAGGTGTGGAGTGTGTATTGCTGTTAGCATGCTGGCTCGGAGAGAGTGTGGGACGATGATCTTTTCTCCTTTGAATAGGATTCCGTCCATTTCAGATATTTTGTCCCTGTGGTTCCAGTATTCAGCAATGGTGGGTGAGCATTTCTTCCTTCTCTCTGGCCATCCAGACAGTGTTGTCTGTTTCAGCATGGTGAGCTGAGGGTCCTGTTCGGTAGCTGTTCTGATGTCAGTAAGCTTTCTGTCACTCACTGGTAGGTTACTAACGACTGTGTGGACCTGAGTATCCATGCCCTCGCTCAGGGTGTGGTCGTTGTAGGCTACTGACTTCCTGGAGAGTGTGTCTGCGACAGGAATGTGTTTACCTGGGCGGTGGATGATGGTGATGTCATATTTCTGCAGCTGTAGGATCATCCGTTGTAAGCGTGGTGGAGCGGCTGCAAGGGGCTTTCTCATGATTGACTCCAGCGGCTTGTGATCCGATTCAACGATGACCTGGCGCCCGTAGATGTACTGGTGGAAACGCTTACACCCAAAGAGAACAGCAAACAGTTCTTTCTCAATTTGAGCGTAGTTCTCTTCTGTGGCCGTGAGTGATTTGGAAGCGTACGCGATGGGCTTTTCTTCTTGTAGGAGTACTGCCCCCAAGCCACTCTTAGACGCGTCGACCTGGAGCCTCAGCTCCTTGTTTGGGTCAAAGTAGGTGAGCACGGGTCCTGGCTCCCGTGTGATGAGGTCCTTCATTTGCTGGAAGGCGGAGTTGTGTGTTTCATCCCACACAAATTCACTGCTTTGCTTCAGTAGCTGGCGGAGGGGTGCATTTACTTCAGAGAGGCCAGGGGCGAATCGAGCCAGGTAGTTCACCATCCCCAGAATGGTCTCCAGCTCAGCCTTGTTCTGGGGTGGCTCCATGTCCTTCATAGCTTTCACCTTGTCGGGGTCTGGCTTGAGGCCGTCTCGTGTGAGCCTGTGCCCGAAGTAACTGACCTCTGTGACGCAGATTCTGCTCTTTTCCGGATTAAGCCGCACTCCCCTTTCTCTGGTCCTCTCCAGCATGGCTCGCAGGTTTGTGTCATGCTCCTCCTTGGTCCGCCCATAGACCAGGATGTCGTCGACGATTGCAGCGACGCCATTTAGTCCCTCATAGGTCTCGTCAATTTTCCTCTGAAACACATCCTGGGCCGAAATGATGCCGAAAGGCAGGCGGAGGAATCTGTATCGGCCAAACACAGTGTTGAATGTCGTAAGCATGGAGGAATCGTTTGTTAACTTAATGGCCCAGTAGCCTGACCTGGCATCCAAGACACTGAAAAACTGTGCGCCTGCCAGTCTTGGAGTGACATCCTCCAGTGTGGGAAGTGGATAGTGAGGTCTTTTGATGGCTTTGTTCAGCTCGCGGGGATCAAGGCATATTCTTAGTTTACCTGTACGGGGCTTCTCCACCACCACCAGTGCATTCACCCAGTCTGTAGGCTCGGTCACTTTGGCGATGATTCCTGCCTTTTCCATGTCATCCAGCTCATCCTTCAGGCGGCTGCGGAGAGTGAACGGGATTCTCCGTGGTGGGCACACAACTGGTGTGGCTGTGGGGTCCAGGTTTATGCTGCATTCACCTGGGAACTGTCCGATCCCCTGAAAAACATCTGCAAATTCCTCCATTATGTCACAGGTTTCAGTTTGTGCAGCATTAACAGACAGGACCAGTTTGATGAGATCCATGTCAAGACAGGCTTTCAGTCCTAAGACAGGTGGAGCTTGGGTGGTGACTATGTAAAACTCAAGTGTCATGGCAGTGTCCTTGTACTTGCAGTTCAGACTACAGGCCCCTTTTACATCAAGTGGTTCACCACCGTATCCTGTGAGGCGGCGCGGTGTGGGTTTCATTTCTGCACTGCTAAACAGTTTGTGAAATCTGTTAGCTGGAATGATGTTGACTTGAGCACCTGTATCTAACTTGAATTTGACTTTATGATTTTCCTGACCGATTTCCATCTCAACAATGGCCTGCTCACCGTCTGTGCCTTTCTGCCCTTTTGAAACAGCGTCAATGTACAGTTCCTCCAATTCCTCTTCTAAATCACTGTCTTGCGCATGAGCGCCCTCTACTGCATACACTGGTCTGGCCCTGCGTGGCTGCTGAGATCTACATGCCTGGGCGAAGTGATTAAACCTTTTGCACTTATTGCATTGTCGCCCTTTTGCAGGGCATTCCTGATGATCACTGTGCTCCCTTGCACAATACCCACACGTTTTGTAATGTTTGACACTGTCTTCGCTGCCTTTGACATATCTCCCTTGACTGTAGCTAGCTTTTGGCGCATCTCTTTGTGTCTTGCTGCGGCTCACGGCATGGACTCCGTGGCTAACGTTAGCTGTTGGCGCGCTACTGTTCATAGCTTTCATCTGCTCTTGGGCTAGCTCATGTGAGCGTGCAATGTCAACTGCTTTGGCTAAATCAAGTATACCTCCGTGGCTAAGTAGTTTCTCTCGGACCTTAGGCGAGTTTGTTGCGAAAACTATCCTGTCCCTTATCATTTCGTCTGAGTTGGCATAGCCGCAGTCTTTGACTAGCAGTTTCAAGTCCGTCACGAATTGCTCAAACGGCTCGCTAGCACCTTGCGTTCTCTCTTGAAACTTATATCTAGCAAAAATTGGGTTAGCTTTCGGGGTTACATATTCCTCAAACCTGTTGTAGTACGTGTCCAGTTTCTTAGCCTCTTCTGCTCCGAGTGTCCATGTGTTAAATATGTCCCGGCCTTTGTCTCCAACCCACAAAAGGAGATAGCTGCATTTAATCTCCTCGCTCTCGGCTTTCAGTGGTCCGGTGAACATGAGCTGCACATGTTGCTTGAATCTTCTCCACGACTCCGTTAGATTTGTGGACTCCCAATCTAAAGTCGGACTCGGAACACCCGATGAATGCATTCTGAGGCGATGAGTTCACTATATTCTGACACCATGTAATACTCTTAAGTTTATTTGACTTATACAAACTGGACAGGAGAGGAGATATCGTAACTTTAGCTTTTTATTCCCAATGCGGTCTAGCATCCACTTTTTGCGTAACCCCTGACGTATGCAAATGAGGCATCCCTACACCAATCACGTATCATGCTAGATCTAGCTGCAAGATATTACATACTGTACATGCAAATACTGTGCTCGAAACGTTCACAGTTATGCATACTTCCAGGTAGGAGAGAAGTGGTAGTGGGAAAGTGGAGGAAAGGAGGTGGGAAGTGAAGAATATTGGGATGCACCTCAGGGGTGGATTCCAATCACTAAATGCTCCGCTGAGGAGTGGGTAATGAGGAGGCTCCCGGAGGGTGCTTCAGTGAAGAAACACAAGTGTAGCCTTTTCTCGGACGTGTCTAAATTATCCACCACTCTTCATTACATTACATTACATTACAGTCATTTAGCAGACGCTTTTATCCAAAGCGACGTACAGTAAGTGCATATAGAAAGGTCATCGAAGTAACTACAGAACAGATAAGAAAGCACATTCTTCCCATACAGTATCAGCTATCCCTAGTAACGAACACAGTGCAGTTCACAGTGAACTGGGTAAATCAGCTCTACTACAATTCTGTTCTAAATAGTATAAACTTGAGTACACAGTTCGACAAGAAGACATACCATGAGGTCCTAGATAAGTATTAGTCCAGGTGGAGCCTGAAAAGGTGTGTTTTCAGGCCACGACGGAAAGCAGGCAGGGTTGGTATTGAGCGTAGGGGAATGGGAAGTTCATTCCACCACTGGGGAGCTAGGGTGGAAAAGCTCCGCAGTCGGGAGGAGCGAGTGCCATTGACACGGAGGGGGGGAAGTGCGAGGCGCCCTGCTGTAGATGAGCGAAGTGGTCGAGCAGGAACATAGGTCTGGATCAGGTCCTGCAGGTAGACGGGGCCTGTCCTATTAGCTGCAGTGTGGGCCAGGGTCAGAACTTTGAACCTGATCCTAGCTGCAACTGGCAGCCAGTGGAGTGACCTCAACAGGGGGGTGACATGTGAAAATTTCAGGAGGTTAAACACAAGCCGGGCAGCTGCGTTCTGGATCAGTTGAAGAGGGAGTATGGCACAGGCTGGTAAGCTTGCGAGCAGGGAGTTGCAGTAGTCCAGGCGTGAGGTGACCATAGTCTGGACCAGAAGCTGGGTGGAGTAGGTGGTCAGGTACGGTCGAATCCTCCTGATGTTGTACAGGAGGAACCTGCAGGACTGTGCCGTCGCCCTGATGTGGTCTTTGAAGTCCAGCTGGTCGTCTAGGACCACCCCCAGGTTCTTTGCAGAGCGGGAGGCAGCCACCACGGTCCCGTCAACGGTGATGGAGAGGTCAAGTAGCGGGGAGGTTTTGTATGGCATGAAGAGGAGCTCTGTCTTGTCGAGGTTGAGCTTCAGGTGATGGGTAGTCATCCACTCAGAGATGTCGGCCAGACAAGCAGATATCCTCTCCTTCACCTGTTGGGTAGAGGGAGGGAAAGAAAGGAAGAGTTGAGTATCGTCAGCATAACTATGGTATGAGAAGCCATGTGAATTGATTACTGAACCAAGAGACTTTGTATAAATGGAGAACAGCAGAGGACCAAGTACAGATCCCTGCGGGACTCCTGTAGACAGGGGATGGGGTGCAGAAACAGAACCCTTCCAAGAGACTTGGTAGGATCTATCAGTGAGGTACGATACAAACCAGGAGAGGGCAGTCCCAGAAATGCCCATCTCAGAGAGTGTAGAGATCAGGAGTTTGTGGTTGACCGTGTCGAATGCTGCAGACAGGTCAAGTAGAATCAGGACAGAGGAGAGGGATGAGGCTCTAGCATTGGAGAGTGCCTCGGTCACGGCCAGGAGAGCAGTTTCAGTGGAATGTCCGGTTCTGAAGCCGGACTGATGGGGGTCAAGCAGGTTATTCTGGTGGAGAAAAACAGACAGTTAGTTATGGACAACTCGTTCAAGGGTTTTGGACAGGAAGGGCAAGAGAGATACAGGACGGTAGTTCCTGACATCAGAGGGGTCCAAGCTAGGTTTTTTTAAGAGTGGGGTTACACGGGCAGTCTTAAAAACAGCAGGAACATGGCCACAGGTTAGGGAGGTGTTGATAATAGAAGACAGATATGGAACAAGCTCAGCGGATATTGACTGGAGGACTGCCGACGGGATGGGGTCCAGCACACAGGTGGTTGCGCGCTGGTGCGTCATGAGTTGGAGCACATCTGCCTCCTCCAGAGTCTTGAAGGACGACAGCGTGGCGATGGGCTCGGTATGGGGGATGTGTGGTGTCACCTGAGGTGTGAAAGAGCTGCGGATCATGGCCACCTTCCCCTCGAAGTGGGTTAGGAAGTCATCTGCAGAGAGGGAGGAGGGTGAAGGGGGTGGAGGGGGGATAAGCAGGGAGGAGAAGGTGGAAAAGAGTTTCCGTGGATTAGACACACATGCATTAATTCTAGACTGAAAAAAAGAAGCCTTAGCCGATGTAGTTGTAGCTGTGAAGGCTGCCAGCAGAGTGTGATAGGAGGCCAGGTCGTCTGGGGATCTGGATTTTCTCCACTTTCTCTCAGCGGCTCGCAGCAGGGTTCTGCTGGATCTGAGAGAATCTGTCAGCCACGGGGAGGGGGGTGATGGTCGAGCTGTTTTGGAGACAAGAGGACAAAGTGAGTTGAGAGACTGAGAGAGGCAGGAGTTAAACATAGAGGTGGCAACATCAACATGCATATTCGCAAAGGAAGCGGGAGGAGGAAGTTTAGAGAGAGCGGAAGTAGTGAGGGAGGAGTGCGAGAGGGTGCGGAGATTTCTCCTGAACATAACAGTGGGTGGGTCGTTAGTAGGGTTGAGGGAGAGTGGGAGGGAAAGAGAGAATGAAATAAAGAAATGGTCCGATACGTAGAGCGGGGTCACCGTGAGTTCAGACGTGGCGCAGCTCCTGGTGAGTACAAGGTCTAGTTGGTTACCAGCCTTGTGGGTGGCAGGCGATGGGGATTGAGTGAGAGCGAAGGACTGGAAGAGTGAGGCGACACTGGGTAGCTGGGAACTCTCTGGATGGAGGTTGAAGTCTCCCAGTAGGATTACAGGGGTGCCATCCTCAGGGAAGGAGCTCAGGAGAGTGTCCAGTTCATCCAGGAAAGCGCCGAGCGGACCTGGAGGGCGATAGAGAACTACAATGTTAAGTGTAGATGGGTGGGTTACAGTGACTGCATGAAACTCAAAAGAGGAGAATTTCAGGCAGTGTGCAGTGAATAGAAAATTTCCAGGATGAGGAAATGAGCAACCCAGTACCCCCGCCTCGGCCAGAGGCCCTGGGGGTGTGGGAGAAGGAATAGCCAGCAGACAGAGCAGTGGCTGTGTTATCTGGAGTGATCCAGGTCTCAGTGAGAGCCAGGAAGTGGAGGGACTTCACCTTGGCGTAGGCAGTGATGAAGTCAGTTTTCTGGACAGCTGAGCGGCAGTTCCATAGTCCACCCACCACTGAGAGTTCCTTATGAAGGGACAGGGGTGGGCAGACCAGGTTAGCTGGGCAGCGCCTGCGGTGGTTGGACCTCTTCACATCTGCCATGTCGCAGGAACAGCCCTCAACAATGCAATTTTACTGTTCCTTTCCATTTATTATAAAGCACTAATCCATAATGACACTCATTCTTTATAACAAACAAAAGCACCGTTTATTCATGAAAAAAATAAGCTACAAAAGTATTATAGTTAAGCATGTGAGCATAATATGACGCTAACGCTTGAGCAAGGATGTTCAATTTGCCTAATGCATGTTGCCTCGTTTCCTACATCCTCATGTCTGATCCTTGCTAAGGAGCAAAGATAGGACGCGAGGAAAGGATGTAAAGAATGAAAATAAGCGATTGGAATGAACCCCAGGCTTCTCCTCCCCTCCGGCGAAGCATACATCGATGTATCCTACTGCGGAAATATTTGGACATTTTTGGGTGACATCATCACGCTCACGCCAAATGAGATTTAAGAAAAGGCAACAGTGATGATGCGTAGCCAGGGGCGTCGTAGTGGGGGGACAAGTGGACCTGATCACCCAGGGCCCCAAGGTGGGGAGGGGCCCCCAGAAGGCCCATACTAAAGAGTTTGCATTGGGAAGGGGGCCCAGAGAGACTGAATTTACACGGGGCCCAGAATGTCATGCTACGCCCCTGTGCGTAGCTATGCCTTATATGAATTGCCCCAAGATAATGATACCCCAATGCAAGACATTTAGCCTAAACTGTCAGTAGGGTTATTTTTACACAACACAAATAGCATCCTAACAATGGATAACAAAAAAAAATGTCAGTTTTTTTTTTGGTTCATATCCTTCAAAAAAATTTTGACAATTTAAGTTCAGGAAACAGCTTTTATTTTTGCGTGCTGCACATTAACATGCTTTTAATGAACATGACTATACATAAATAAAGTCTAAGCATGACAGCTACCATTTCAGTATGTGAATATGCATTCATTAATTTATTATTTATTCAACCATTCCAAAGGACGTTTTTAAATTTGATTTCAGATGTTACAGTGGGAAATAGGCCTAATTGTTTTTTGGCGTGACCACTGCGATACTATAAACATTGGGAATGATAGGCCTATATCCGATAATATGACGATAATTCGTTCCACTAATCTACGGAAATGTTTCCCAATTTCCCTATGTGAGATGCAAGGAACTAGCAATGTTAGGCTGTAGTGTAGATACAGTAGCCTATAGGCCTATGAGGTGAATTCGTGCTCGGTATATTCAGACATCGGGACCATTGGGATTCTGGAATTACAGAATCTGGGCGTGAGCGCGATCATGTCATCCAAAAATGTTTAAAAAAAACTTCCGCAGTAGGATACATCGATGTATGCTTCGCTGGAGGGGAGAAGAAGCCGAGTTTGAAGCCGCTTCGCTCGTCTTCTCTACTTCACTATTGGGACAGTGGAGGGAGGGAGGAACCAAAGATCGGTTTCCCGGGCACGGAGTAGAGGGGGTGGTAGTGGAGGAAGGGAGGGTGCATTTGGGACGCACCAGAGGAGTGGTAGTGGGAGAGTGGGGAGTGAAGAATATTGGGACCTTATAGAGAGAGCAGAAATGCGGAAATAAATAGCCTGTAAATAAAGGGCATTGATTTTAATTTGTAATTAGATATTTATTAATTTATGCTTTTATTCATATATTTATATTATCAATTATCTATTTATACTTCACATGAATTTATGTATTCATTTATATATTTATTTATAATTTAAAAAGTCATTTTTGGGCCTCCATACTAACACACGATGGCATGTAGTTTAATAACTGAAATAATTGTTCCTCTTCTGTATAGATTCCACTTACTGATTGGCCTGCCCTTTCAAGATTGAATTGGGAAATGTATTCATGTAACATTTGATATATAAATCAATACTTCTTACGTGTGCTGAAGCGTCAAGTACGCCTAATAAAGCGGTCGCACCGTTTTAGTGAATGAAATGAAAAAGGGATTCGGCTCCTTTAAGACCTGGGATTTGGGAGTGACGCTACGAATGCAAGTTTATCCCACTTTTGCGTCGCCGAAACTTAAGTGAGAGAAAAGAAGCGAAAATGCCTGACGATAGCCTATCGTCTTTTAAACACTAGTAGGCTACAGAAAACCACATTCAGCATTTGTACAGTCTCCGACAAGCTAGCTTGTACATACATTTTGAACAGCGACTTCTGCACTTCACGATAACTCCGCGGAGTTTACATTAAGGATAAATTACATCTGAACTCAGGATGGGCTGGGGAACAGAGCTTTGGGTAAGTTGTTAGCGAACTAGTTCAATTTAAGAATCAACGTGAGCTTTGGAGCTAACCAATAGAAGGCAACTACAAAAAGGAAGTTACCTTGTAAATTAACAATAAAAAAATAGGCCACCTGAATACGAGTTATTTGCTTTCTTATAATATCTTCGTGTTCTTACTAGAAGTGGCTAAAACTGTGTTATCACCGGAAAGGTGCTGCTAGCAAGCTAATTAAGGATTGAGCAACGTTAGCAAGATGAT
This sequence comes from Ilyophis sp. 1 JC-2022, assembly GCA_022702515.1. Lineage (NCBI taxonomy): Eukaryota > Metazoa > Chordata > Actinopteri > Anguilliformes > Synaphobranchidae > Ilyophis > Ilyophis sp. 1 JC-2022. The sequence goes on along the minus strand of CM040405.1, from coordinate 65,565,567 downwards.
GCACAGCGGTGGTTCAATTTAGAGAGCGTTAATGTTAGGTATAGCATATGGACTTACTTTTGCCATAGTCTAACCTGCGCAAGTGTGAGGATTTACCCCTTTATTCAAATATTGTTTGAAAAAGGGGGGTTCCTTCCAGTGCCAAAGCGACGGCGTTCATGTATTTCTGTTTTTTACGCACTAGTTGAAAGCAACATACCAAAAGGGTGATTTTAGCCAGACGTTAGATAATCGGCTCGCTTCATTTCTCCTTCATCCGAACGATGTTGTGGGATGAGCGCGAGCTGGCTACACTGCCTAGCTACGGTTGCCTCGTTACGATTGCCTCGTTCGTGCTCTTACCTGCGAGGCTATGTGGGCGTTATCAGTAGCACATCTTTTTTTAGCATAGGCTATATTCTGGTAACATAAGCAAAATAACCCTGTCAGTGTTATCATTAGATAGCCATATTAAATACAATATGTGCACGTGTTTGAATAATGATGAAAAGGTTTTGGCTGTTCCAACTAGTTTAGCTAACAGCGCTAGTTTTCTGGTTATTGATTTGTTAGACAACTAGCGAATTAACTATTGTGAACCTGCTCGACAGACAAGTTAAACAAGATACTGTAGCAGTGTTGACAGACGAGAAAAGTTAGTTGGCTTACAGGCAGCGTAGTTGTTAATCATGTTTGCAAACATATGCATAGCCTACTCAGGGTAGAAGCATAACTAACGTTAGGGTTTTCCTTATTATATCAGAGTAAGTTCGATAGATAAGACTTCTTAAAGACTTTAAGTTCGCCAGCCTAACGTTACATGATTCAGACTTAGTAACCTAGCTTACCTAAACGATATTTTGAATGTATAGCCTACGGTTTGTCGCACACAACTGGCCATGCTAAATTAGCAAAGTACTTATATTCGGCTAACTGTTAAGCTTGTGAATGTCTAACCATCAATTTAAATGGTTGAATATAGCTGGCTACCATAACGTTAATTCAGAACCACATTCCAGTTGACAGAAACGATGCTCGAACAGTGGAGAATTCCCACTCGCGTACGCCCTTTTCACACATGAATGCGCTCATTTCCCCGTCATGTCGAGAAAGACTGGATTTGGCCACTTGATGCTTTTTTCCCCCCCCAAAGAAGGCACTGGATAATTTTAGGTTTAGAGATCGCGTCCTCCCTTTCTTGCTCATTCGTTCTGCTCACAAGGGGAGTTTTCTTAAAGGGTAACTACATCCTAGATTTTTTTAACACTTTTTTTTTTTTTTTTTTTAGCTGTAAACGTTTTTCTATGCCTACCTTATAATGAACCGTATTCATCCATTCCGTTATTTCAACAATTCTGAAATAATAACATAAATCAGGAGAAACTGGTAGAAAATCGTGTTTGTTCTGCCCCTAACGGTTGAAATTTCCTTTCTGCTCCCCACACTGCCCCCGCCCCAATCGTGATGTCAGAGTACCTCTTGAGGTACCTCTACGTCACATGCATAATCGTTGTCACCCACAACGGAAACAACCGGCACCTGATTGGTTAGACCCACTACCTTACTTTCGTTTCGGCTCCACGTTTTTAACCCAAACCTTGCGTCCTATTCATAAACTCTCTTATTTCACCTAAATAGTCCACTAAAATATGTTTCTGAAGATATTTGAGGTGAGAAATAGGCCATGTAGTTGCTGAATCTTGATTCATATTTTATGTGCAACGTCTAGTCTGACAGTTTGATCCGAGTTATACGTGATCATTTGTACAATGTACGTTCATTTATGCAAATGACGATGGACACAGCTCCTCCGCCCCCACCCCTCTCCCTCACTCACCCCACGAAGTATTTTTCAAAATTGTTTCGTGGGGGGAGACGGGCTGAAGCAGTGGGTGCAGTTACCCTTTAATATCTTTAGCCGCAGGGTCTATAAGCAACGCAATGCTTTGGCAAGGGCATTTTAGCTTCGTTGCCCTGTTTGGTTTTATTTTTTAAAAATGTAACTATTGTTCGGGACTTTGTGTCCACATGACCTACGTCTAGATCCGTGTTGTTGGCACGAACTTCATGTGGCGACCCCCCACGCAGATTCGGTGACGGTCCTAAAATAACTTTTTCTATCATAGGGAATCACCATTGAATGGTGAATCTGCATAGTTGTCTGTTGTTTTGCAGAACAGGACATCTCGTTCAGAATTCAGTTGACTGCTTGAGTCGTTTAACTTAATTTGACCGTGTAATATTGGTACTTTCCTGTATGTAAACTGTCGGCTACACACAGGGGCAGCAATCAACAAGAGTGAAATTTCTATATATGATCGTGGCAATCATAATTTCACGATTCTGCGTGGGTCTTCTTGCGACTCGTATTTTGTCGTGGCCGATTTGTGCACCTATTCCAGGGGTTAGCGCAACCCTGTAGTGCTAATAACGTGCATATTTTTTCAGCTCATGCACATTGTATGACGGTGTGGTGACTTGTGCCGGAGGGCATGTCAGAGTGGCATTCCATAAACAGGAATGGCACAAGCCAGTGTGAATGGCTGTATAGGCCGGTTAAACGGGTTTGGGATACTGTGTAAGAAGAGTACTTCTGTGTCATTGTCAGTCTCGCGCCCCCACGCATTCGCCACGAGCAGTAGGCCTACGTGGCGTTCAGACAAAGCCGCGGGCCAAGAAACGCCTCGTCCGATAGCAATCGCTACATTTTTTAACAGATTATTCTTTTATTATTAAGGCGCACAAGTGGTCTTCAGCAGGGTTTCACAATCAGTGTCCCAAAGGGCCAACTTGCGCATGTCGAGTTTCTTTCACACACTGGTTGTTGACGCGGGCATCCGTTCAGAACTGGCGCTGCGCTGAGCCATGTTCCCCATATCAACTATATGGGCTAGCAGGCTGGCATTGCTGGTCCTGCGCAGTGCCGGTTGAGAAACGAGGCATGTGAAAGAGCAGTGGGAACATTAGCTCCTCTAAGTCATTTGTGGGGTAACTTATGGCAACAAGGTCAAAGTAGGTAATTGGTCGTGGTATGAAGGCTGCACACAATTGCCCTCTCAGGCACCACGCCAGCAACATACTGCATTTCATGTTTTTTTTTTAGTGCTGGTAGTGTTTTGAGCTGTTGACCTGGTTCAGGTTTCAGACAGTATGTTAATAAAGTATGACTATGGCTGTGTCCGAATCAACACCCTTCTACACTATTGAGTATGCTAGTTGAGTACCCTGGATGAGAAAGTTAAGAAGGTGAGATGAGATGTTCTCATAATGTAGTGTACTTAAAATCCCCGGATGATATACTTATTTTCGGGTTTTCACTGATAATAGTATGGAGGATATTTGCATACATGTCAACTAAAGAGTATGCGGTAAAAGTTAAAGGGAATTACTTTTTTGAAATCTGCAAGAAGGTACATGCAGGGATATAAAAAACAAACACTCACTCAAAATGTCTGGAATATGTGAATGGCGGCAGTGTAGTACAATGCTTATCGAACTGGGCTTGTAACCCAAAGGTTGCCGGTTCCATTCCCATGTAGGACAATGCCGTTTTACCCTTGGCCAAGGTGCGTAGCCTGCATTTCTTCAGTATATATCCAGCAGTATAAATTAATACTATGTAAAAATAGCAAAAGTTGTGTAAGTTGCTCTGGATAAGAGCCAATGCTAAATGCCATTGATATGATATTTTGGGATGGACATCCTCAGTATGTGCGTCATAAGTGCATTTTTAAAATTCTTTAACCCTTGTAAAATGTGAAAGCACTCCTGCTGATCCCTGCAAATTTTACACAAAACAAACAAAAAAATTGTACAGGATGCTCGTAACAAATTAATAAAAGTACATTTATTTTCAAAATGATCAGTAACCTGCAGGAGTTTTTATTTAACTGATGTCTAAAGAGACCATGCTATTCAAATGACTATTTGACCACAGTTGTGGTTCTGTGTTGTTGCAAAAGTACAGCTCTGCTATTGAGGTGCGGCATTGATATTTGACCTGGCTGCAACTGGGTGGATGAAAGGAAAGGTTCCGTCTGAAATGGCCTGGTTGGCGTTGCTGTTGACTTTGGCCCACTAGTGGGACAGTGGCCATGACCGAATACGATCCCTGTTCCCTGCCCCCTGTCCCCTGTCCCCTGTCCCCTGTCCACTGTCCACTCAGACCCCAGTCTACTATGTGCACTGTACCCTTTGCAAGCAGTGTGTGAAAGAAATCTTGCACAATGCCACAAAAACCATGAATGGCACAAACTTCAGCTGGTGAATACACACACAAGGCTGTGCTCATAAAAAAAAAAAAACTGTCGACTTTGCGAATCTTTAAAAATTTTATAAAATATATATATTTTTTAAAGGAGAGCTAGATGGTCTGCCCTCTTATTTTTATTTTTTTATTCAGATCATTAGAAAGCAGAGTGGTTAGCCGAATAGCGAAGGGACTACAGCTGAGAGAGTGCCATGGTGTGGCGGTAATAGCCTACGGCTGCCGAATACGCTACGTCTCTCCACACAGCTCATATCTTAAGCAAAACTTTACTTCACAAGTGTGCATCAAATCTCCTGCACATGCTCAGATACATAGGGGAGGGAAAGACCCATTTCAGCGATGGTGATTGGTCAAAGCTATTTCCCGTAAGTTACGCCAGAGTCGTACTAGTAGGATTTTGCTCTTCTCCGATGTAAAACATCATCACCCCTCTGGTCTATGTGGAGGAGAGATGGACGTAGACATCTGTAGTGCTCTGGCCTGATTCCAGAAGATCGCCCCCTGGTGGCATGGAGGTGTAAAGAATAGGCGACTGGAATTATAACAAAGCTATGGTATGGGCTTCTCTGATGACCTCACAGACCGCTGGACTTGTCTGCCCTGGGGGGCCTGTCGTCATTGGCAGTTTACAGTTCTGGTTGGCCTTCAAACCAACGCTCTGTACTCACAAAATTGCGCGGTGACACTCGTAATTGTACTGATTTATCAGCGTGGGGAGATTGTGCCTTTAGATCAAAGCTCTGCTTTTCCTCCCACAGTTAATCCTCCTTCAGTCAGAGCTTGTAACTTTTAATCCACAAAGGGGCCACTGTTGTTTATGATTCGGTCTGTGGCAGGGATCCCAGTTCTGGAGGGCCACAGTGTCTGCAGGGTTTTCTTGTTTACTTTCAATCTGCTATTTTCGACACATTGGAAACAAAGTGCGTGGACCTTTGAACCGATCAATGACTTGCTTTAAGCGCCCAAGTGCCCACGGCCATTAAAGAGCAGTGAACACTGCAGCTCTATGTGACTGCACTTCGAGATTCCTGGCTTCTGGGAGACTTGAGCGACTGAGCAGGTCCCAGGTGCTCAGGGCGTCCCCTGCGTACTTTCTGCTTCTTTTGCTGGAGAACGCTATGCACAGAATTTTTCACTCTATTTCGGGCTCAGAATTTGTGCTGCTCACAAAAAATAGCATTGCAGTGATTTTAAACTGCTGCTGTGCAGAGGTAAAAGAGAGGGGGATACATGGTGGGTATGAGAAAAGAAGAGGAAGAGGAACGCAGAGGGACGTCCAGTGAGATGGAGGGAGTGAGAAAGAAAGTAGAACAGAGAAAAAGAGGGAGGGATGTGTGTTTATTACACTTATGAGTGTTAGTATCAGAGTGAGGACAGAGGTGGAGATGGAGAGGGGGAATGGGTACTGAATTATTTCCACACTGATGTCACGATTCAGGAAGTGTTTGTTTTACACGGTGTGATTAACACCCCGCCAGGTCATATCATACAGGCAATGCTAGATGCTCTCTTGACCAAGGGTCCCAACCCTGATCCTGGAGAGCCACAGGGTCTGCTGGGGTCCCAAACCCTGGTCCTGGAGAGCCACAGGGTCTGCTGGGGTCCCAAGCCCTGGTCCTGGAGAGCCACAGGGTCTGCTGGGGTCCCAAGTCCTGATCCTGGAGAGCCACAGGGTCTGCTGGGGTCCCAAGTCCTGATACTGGAGAGCCACAGGGTCTGCTGGGGTCCCAAGCCCTGGTCCTGGAGAGCCACAGGGTCTGCTGGGGTCCCAAGCCCTGATCCTGGAGAGCCACAGGGTCTGCTGGGGTCCCAAGTCCTGATCCTGGAGAGCCACAGGGTCTGCTGGGGTCCAAAGCCCTGGTCCTGGAGAGCCACAGGGTCTGCTGGGGTCCCAAACCCTGGTCCTGGAGAGCCACAGGGTCTGCTGGGGTCCCAAACCCTGGTCCTGGAGAGCCACAGGGTCTGCTGGGGTCCCTAGCCCTGGTCCTGGAGAGCCACAGGGTCTGCTGGGGTCCCAAACCCTGGTCCTGGAGAGCCACAGGGTCTGCTGGGGTCCCTAGCCCTGGTCCTGGAGAGCCACAGGGTCTGCTGGGGTCCCAAACCCTGGTCCTGGAGAGCCATAGGGTCTGCTGGGGTCCCAAACCCTGGTCCTGGAGAGCCACAGGGTCTGCTGGTTTTTGTTGTTACTCTGCGCTTAATTGATCAATTAAAGCAGATGATCACAAAGCTAACTCCGCAGCCTGCTTTCTTGGTTCTGAAGAGGTTGTTAATTACAGGGTAAAAACATAAACATCAGACCCTGCGGCTCCCAGGGTCCAGGACTGGATGTACATGCTGAGTATGGATGGACTGAATGGCCTGTTTGTATTATCTATTCTTATGTACTGAGGAAGACCACGTGCCACTCTGTATCAGAGACGGGGGGAGAGAGAGAGAGAGGGAAAGAAAGAGAGATCAGGACTGTGAGAGTGAGTGAGTTCGTGAGGCTGAGACAGTAATGAGGACAGACGGCTAAGAAGTTGCTGATGTTAGAGAAAGAGATGGATTGTGCCAGAGCGAGAGAGACGGCGTGTGAGAAAGAGCGAGAGAGAAGGAAGGGAATAGATAGACGCAGGAATGTTGAGGCGCAGCCCTGACTCTCTTTAGGGGGGAGGAATGCAAACGCTGCATTTCCTTCTGTGTTCGGGTCCAACTTAACACATTCCCTTTCCTTGCTCTCTTCCCTCGAGTGAGCAGAATCTTGTGACGTAATTTACTACGTGCAGAAAGCAAATTTAACAGGCGCTCTGCAAGGGAGGATAGATGAGAAACAAAACAAAATGGAACTGAATGGCCGTTGCAACCCCATAGAATTCTACCCCATAGAGTTGAAACATGACCTCCCACTTGTGTGGAGCATTGCATTGTGAGGGAACTGAGGTAATATAATTAGCCTACTAATTATATTTACATAATTACTCCCTCTCCTTAAATTGGACCCGAATCCCACTTGCTGTGGCTGCCATATTTCATCCTGGCATTTTCTGGATTCCCCTCTTGAAGCAAGGGAAGGGAACGACAGGAAGAAAGGATACATTTCGGATCCGAACGCAGCCCGGATCTGTGGCTGTCTGACAGTACTCTGTTTTCTTGAGTTTTATTCCCACCCCTTTATTTTATCCAATGAAATCACAGGCCCAATACACTCTCGCACATCCAGCCTGATCACAGTCCACTTCAGTGCAGTGAGGAGGAGAGTGGGATTTGGGGAAGAGGAGGTGGATTGAATGATGACGATTATGTGGCGTGTGAAGTGATGAAGCAAATGTATGATTTTGAAAAAGGGGGGAAGTGAATATTGTGGTTTTCCTAAAAGCAGTTTTGTCAGGAGTCAACAGCGTTGGTATCAACGGGTTTTGAATTGTAAGGTGCTTTTCTGACACCGTTGGGTGTCCGATGTGGGCAGAGAGGATCGTGGGTAGGGGATTCCCCATGGTAGAGCTATGAGGTGTAGATCCAGGAGAAACCAGTAGGCACGGTACTTTCCAGAAACCGATGCATGTCTGTTCGTTCAAGACAAGGTTTGTTTGGCGCCATCTATTTCGGAAGCAGTTAGAATTTTGTTTCATAATAAAAACGTGTTGACTTGACTCTGTGGTTATAAATTTCATTGGCTCTCTTGGACTTAATGGGTCTTTGCCAATCATGAACAGTTCACCAGTGCACTGAAATAGGTCATGCAGTACTTCGAAGGATTGGATGAATTATCGACATGGATGTGATTTATTCCCTTCACTTTCAGATCCTAAATGTCTCTCGACTGCCGTTATGTGGTAAAAGCACGTAAAGCTTTCGCGAGATAGTGGGATACAGCATGTTCAGCAGTGAAACTGAGTTGGTATTACCTCATTGATCAGAACGAAAGGCAATGGAGGGTGGGAATGGTTGATTATGACAGCGAGCTGTAAGTGTGTGGATCTGTTCTGAGTGCGTGGACTCGTTTTGACCATCTTGAGCTATACCGCATCATGTGGCATTCGAGGGAGGTAGAATCAAGTATAAACAGGTGCCCAAATTAGCAGCGTGAATCATAAGCAAATCAAAAGATGCAAAATCCCACATGGCTCATTTGGAACCGCTCGTTGGCATTTGACGCCATTCACGAGCGCTTCCACCCGGCTTCCCACCACAGGATTGCAGGGTGTGAGAAACCCCGTGCGACTGATGAGTGTTTTTAACACCACGCTCAGAGACGAGGACATCATGGCTCACTTTGGGCTGGACTGTGTTTGATTTTGGAGGTGGGGTACGTACATGGAGATGGTGTGACCCTACCCCTCCCCCTGCCCACAGGACCAGTACGACATCCTGGACAAGCACACGCAGTCGGGGCTGGACCTGGTGGAGAAGTACGTCAAGTTTGTGAAGGAGCGGACGGAGATCGAGCAAGCCTACGCCAAACAGCTGAGGTAGGGCTTCTGTATAACCGTCATACACGTTAACCCCGCCCCCATAAACATGAACCCTGCCCCCATAGACATTAACCCCACCCCCATAAACATTAACCCCACCCTCATACATGTTAACCCCGCCCCAGTGTACTTCATAATCCCGCCCCCATGTAGCTGCAGAATGCATCCTAATGACTCATGTCTGAGGGTCAGGGTCAGGTTTGTTTAAGCCATGGCATTTCCTTTATGTTCATCACAACATTGCAGTGTTGGGTATTCTGCACAGTTGGCTGGGGGAGCGGGATTACACATATTTCACAGTCGTCCTCTTAAATTTGTGCTCGTGACTCGGCAGGCAGTAGTTCCGATATCTCTTCATTTCACCTTGAATAGAGCAGGAATTTAGGGCTGTGGACCAATCGGACAGCAGCACTACCACGTTACTGTAAAGTTATTGTAATACTTGCATAATGTGCTAGGAGTTTTTGTATGGAACATACCATGAAGTGCTGTCAGGGGTGTAGTTTAGGATAAAATGCATTTGATGTGAGCGATGGGCACAAGCTGCTTATTATTATTATTATTGTTAGTAATATGTGACTAATAATAATACTGACAGGTCTGTGTGCAGCTGACACCACCTCCCTTTTTAAAAACTTTTTGGTGCTCCCCCCCTTCATGGTACAGTCTATCTGGCTGGTACAGTCTATTGCCACTCTGTGAACAAGGCCTTTTTCTTTCTGAAGGGTGTGTATACTTGCCAGGGTGTGTAGGGTGCAGTCAAGATTAAGCCACTGATTTATAGGAAAGGCAGTTATTTTTATTGTCCTCTCTCTCTCTCTCTCTCTTCACTCTCTCTCTCCTCACTCTCACTCTCTTTCCATTTTCACTTTCAAACTCAGTCTGCTTTGTTGACAGAACAAACAGATGTTGTGTGCGTACGAAAGACACCCCCCCGCAATGGCAGGAGAATAAAGTAACTATACCTGCTTAAAACATTTGAATGGATCAAAGCATAAACCAGAATAATCGTTTTAAAAAATTGGAAGTACATATTCATGTATTTTGCTTTGACGTGTGTGTCTTAATTAAAATTCACTCATGGCTTATTTGCATGAGAAACAAAATTGTTTTGCCAAAGTATGCTAAACAATAACACTAAACACTATTAAAATAAGTTACGATATACATATTGGTATGCATAAATATATACGTACACCACTCCGTACATCTCTCTTTCTCTCATTCTTTTGTCTGTCTCTCATTCATTGTTATATACATGTACGTCAGTCACACTATCCCTCTCTGCTTTTCTCAAGCTCTCTTTCCCTCTCTCCCTTCCTCTCTCTTCCTCTCTTCATTTGGAGAGAACAGGAAGTGAGAGCAGACGGTCACATGACTCGTGGCCAGGGCCAGGGCATATCTCTAAGAGTGAATGAACGCTTTAGAAAACAACTGGTTCCCTGTAGGCACTGATTAATGCCATTACTGCTTTATTGGCAGGCCGGATGACATAATCTCATAAAATATTGCAATAATAAAAACTAATTATGACATGTTAACAGTGATAACCGATATCAGGTGGCTACTGCAGAGAGACGTCAGTATTACAGGACACCAGATGGTGGTCACAGAAATGATGACATCATTGACTTGAAGATGCATTGTTACGGAAATGACAGAATCGCGGGTTATTGCGTACCCGCAACGGAGATGACTGGGTGATGCATTGCAATAAACCATATTACCAAAGCAAAGTAATTTATCACAAGTTTGCTGAAAGGATTGCAGAAGGATTAACACGGTAACGGTGATATCTGATATCAGAGATGACAGTGTGCAATCACAGAGGAGTGTGTCTGAATGAGATTGTCTGCCACTCTCGCTTTTTCTCTTTCTCTCTCTCCCTTCCAGAAACCTGACAAAGAAGTACACTCCCAAACGCGGCAGCAAAGAGGAGCAAGAGTGTAAGAGGTAAGAGGGATGAAACACAGCGATCATGTGACCTGTTTCTGACCTATGACACGCTGTGTCTTATAGCAGGGCTCTCACAGACAATGATCTGCCCTGTATTTGAGCTATTAGCATGCACTGTAACAGGACGATTTATGCATGTAGCTTGGCTGTAGCACACTGTCCTGGGTCTGGGTTATAGCACAGTAGCCTGTGGATTTGCTTTATCACACAGTGTCCTGTAGCGTTGCTTTATCACACAGTGTCCTGTAGCGTTGCTTTATCACACACAGTGTCCTGTAGCGTTGCTTTATCACACACGGTGTCCTGTAGCGTTGCTTTATCACACACGGTGTCCTGTAGCGTTGCTTTATCACACACGGTGTCCTGTAGCGTTGCTTTATCACACACGGTGTCCTGTAGCGTTGCTTTATCACACACAGTGTCCTGTAGCGTTGCTTTATCACACACGGTGTCCTGTAGCGTTGCTTTATCACACACGGTGTCCTGTAGCGTTGCTTTATCACACACGGTGTCCTGTAGCGTTGCTTTATCACACACAGTGTCCTGTAGCGTTGCTTTATCACACACGGTGTCCTGTAGCGTTGCTTTATCACACACAGCGTCCTGTAGCGTTGCTTTATCACACACAGCGTCCTGTAGCGTTGCTTTATCACACACAGTGTCCTGTAGCGTTGCTTTATCACACACAGTGTCCTGTAGCGTTGCTTTATCACACACAGTGTCCTGTAGCGTTGCTTTATCACACACAGTGTCCTGTAGCGTTGCTTTATCACACACAGTGTCCTGTAGCGTTGCTTTATCACACACAGTGTCCTGTAGCGTTGCTTTATCACACACAGTGTCCTGTAGCGTTGCTTTATCACACACAGTGTCCTGTAGCGTTGCTTTATCACACAGTGTCCTGTAGCGTTGCTTTATCACACACAGTGTCCTGTAGCGTTGCTTTATCACACACAGTGTCCTGTAGCGTTGCTTTATCACACACAGTGTCCTGTAGCGTTGCTTTATCACACAGTGTCCTGTAGCGTTGCTTTATCACACACAGCGTCCTGTAGCGTTGCTTTATCACACACAGCGTCCTGTAGCGTTGCTTTATCACACACAGCGTCCTGTAGCGTTGCTTTATCACACACAGTGTCCTGTAGCGTTGCTTTATCACACACAGCGTCCTGTAGCGTTGCTTTATCACACACAGCGTCCTGTAGCGTTGCTTTATCACACACAGCGTCCTGTAGCGTTGCTTTATCACACACAGTGTCCTGTAGCGTTGCTTTATCACACACAGTGTCCTGTAGCGTTGCTTTATCACACACAGTGTCCTGTAGCGTTGCTTTATCACACACAGTGTCCTGTAGCGTTGCTTTATCACACACAGTGTCCTGTAGCGTTGCTTTATCACACACAGTGTCCTGTAGCGTTGCTTTATCACACACAGTGTCCTGTAGCGTTGCTTTATCACACACAGTGTCCTGTAGCGTTGCTTTATCACACACAGTGTCCTGTAGCGTTGCTTTATCACACACAGTGTCCTGTAGCGTTGCTTTATCACACACAGTGTCCTGTAGCGTTGCTTTATCACACACAGTGTCCTGTAGCGTTGCTTTATCACACACAGTGTCCTGTAGCGTTGCTTTATCACACACAGTGTCCTGTAGCGTTGCTTTATCACACACAGTGTCCTGTAGCGTTGCTTTATCACACAGTGTCCTGTAGCGTTGCTTTATCACACACAGCGTCCTGTAGCGTTGCTTTATCACACACAGTGTCCTGTAGCGTTGCTTTATCACACACAGCGTCCTGTAGCGTTGCTTTATCACACACAGTGTCCTGTAGCGTTGCTTTATCACACACAGTGTCCTGTAGCGTTGCTTTATCACACACAGTGTCCTGTAGCGTTGCTTTATCACACACAGTGTCCTGTAGCGTTGCTTTATCACACACAGTGTCCTGTAGCGTTGCTTTATCACACAGTGTCCTGTAGCGTTGCTTTATCACACACAGTGTCCTGTAGCGTTGCTTTATCACACACAGTGTCCTGTAGCGTTGCTTTATCACACACAGTGTCCTGTAGCGTTGCTTTATCACACACAGTGTCCTGTAGCGTTGCTTTATCACACACAGTGTCCTGTAGCGTTGCTTTATCACACACAGTGTCCTGTAGCGTTGCTTTATCACACACAGCGTCCTGTAGCGTTGCTTTATCACACAGTGTCCTGTAGCGTTGCTTTATCACACACAGTGTCCTGTAGCGTTGCTTTATCACACAGTGTCCTGTAGCGTTGCTTTATCACACAGTGTCCTGTAGCGTTGCTTTATCACACACAGTGTCCTGTAGCGTTGCTTTATCACACACAGTGTCCTGTCGCGCTGCTTTATCACACAGTGTCCTGTAGCGTTGCTTTATCACACACAGTGTCCTGTAGCGCTGCTTTATCACACACAGTGTCCTGTAGCGTTGCTTTATCACACACAGCGTCCTGTAGCGTTGCTTTATCACACACAGCGTCCTGTAGCGTTGCTTTATCACACACAGCGTCCTGTAGCGTTGCTTTATCACACACAGCGTCCTGTAGCGTTGCTTTATCACACACAGCGTCCTGTAGCGTTGCTTTATCACACACAGCGTCCTGTAGCGTTGCTTTATCACACACAGTGTCCTGTAGCGTTGCTTTATCACACACAGTGTCCTGTAGCGTTGCTTTATCACAGTGTCCTGTAGCGTTGCTTTATCACACAGTGTCCTGTAGCGTTGCTTTATCACACACAGTGTCCTGTAGCGTTGCTTTATCACACACAGTGTCCTGTAGCGTTGCTTTATCACACACAGTGTCCTGTAGCGTTGCTTTATCACACACAGTGTCCTGTAGCGTTGCTTTATCACACACAGTGTCCTGTAGCGTTGCTTTATCACACACAGTGTCCTGTAGCGTTGCTTTATCACACACAGTGTCCTGTAGCGTTGCTTTATCACACACAGTGTCCTGTAGCGTTGCTTTATCACACACAGTGTCCTGTAGCGTTGCTTTATCACACACAGTGTCCTGTAGCGTTGCTTTATCACACAGTGTCCTGTAGCGTTGCTTTATCACACACAGCGTCCTGTAGCGTTGCTTTATCACACACAGTGTCCTGTAGCGTTGCTTTATCACACACAGCGTCCTGTAGCGTTGCTTTATCACACACAGTGTCCTGTAGCGTTGCTTTATCACACACAGTGTCCTGTAGCGTTGCTTTATCACACACAGTGTCCTGTAGCGCTGCTTTATCACACACACTGTCCTGTAGCGTTGCTTTATCACACACAGCGTCCTGTAGCGTTGCTTTATCACACACAGTGTCCTGTAGCGTTGCTTTATCACACACAGTGTCCTGTAGCGTTGCTTTATCACACACAGTGTCCTGTAGCGTTGCTTTATCACACACAGTGTCCTGTAGCGTTGCTTTATCACACACAGTGTCCTGTAGCGTTGCTTTATCACACACAGCGTCCTGTAGCGTTGCTTTATCACACACAGCGTCCTGTAGCGTTGCTTTATCACACACAGTGTCCTGTAGCGTTGCTTTATCACACACAGTGTCCTGTAGCGTTGCTTTATCACACAGTGTCCTGTAGCGTTGCTTTATCACACACAGTGTCCTGTAGCGTTGCTTTATCACACACAGTGTCCTGTAGCGTTGCTTTATCACACACAGTGTCCTGTAGCGTTGCTTTATCACACACAGTGTCCTGTAGCGTTGCTTTATCACACACAGTGTCCTGTAGCGTTGCTTTATCACACACAGTGTCCTGTAGCGTTGCTTTATCACACAGTGTCCTGTAGCGTTGCTTTATCACACACAGTGTCCTGTAGCGTTGCTTTATCACACACAGTGTCCTGTAGCGTTGCTTTATCACACACAGTGTCCTGTAGCGTTGCTTTATCACACACAGTGTCCTGTAGCGTTGCTTTATCACACACAGTGTCCTGTAGCGTTGCTTTATCACACACAGTGTCCTGTAGCGTTGCTTTATCACACACAGTGTCCTGTAGCGTTGCTTTATCACACACAGTGTCCTGTAGCGTTGCTTTATCACACACAGTGTCCTGTAGCGTTGCTTTATCACACAGTGTCCTGTAGCGTTGCTTTATCACACAGTGTCCTGTAGCGTTGCTTTATCACACACAGCGTCCTGTAGCGTTGCTTTATCACACACAGTGTCCTGTAGCGTTGCTTTATCACACAGTGTCCTGTAGCGTTGCTTTATCACACAGTGTCCTGTAGCGTTGCTTTATCACACAGTGTCCTGTAGCGCTGCTTTATCACACAGTGTCCTGTAGCGCTGCTTTATCACACACAGCGTCCTGTATAGCGTTGCTTTATCACACACAGCGTCCTGTAGCGTTGCTTTATCACACACAGCGTCCTGTAGCGTTGCTTTATCACACACAGCGTCCTGTAGCGTTGCTTTATCACACACAGCGTCCTGTAGCGTTGCTTTATCACACACAGCGTCCTGTAGCGTTGCTTTATCACACACAGCGTCCTGTAGCGTTGCTTTATCACACACAGTGTCCTGTAGCGTTGCTTTATCACACACAGTGTCCTGTAGCGTTGCTTTATCACACACAGTGTCCTGTAGCGTTGCTTTATCACACACAGTGTCCTGTAGCGTTGCTTTATCACACACAGTGTCCTGTAGCGTTGCTTTATCACACACAGCGTCCTGTAGCGTTGCTTTATCACAGACAGTGTCCTGTAGCGTTGCTTTATCACACACAGTGTCCTGTAGCGTTGCTTTATCACACACAGTGTCCTGTAGCGTTGCTTTATCACACACAGTGTCCTGTAGCGTTGCTTTATCACACACAGTGTCCTGTAGCGTTGCTTTATCACACACAGTGTCCTGTAGCGTTGCTTTATCACACACAGTGTCCTGTAGCGTTGCTTTATCACACACAGTGTCCTGTAGCGTTGCTTTATCACACACAGTGTCCTGTAGCGTTGCTTTATCACACACAGTGTCCTGTAGCGTTGCTTTATCACACACAGTGTCCTGTAGCGTTGCTTTATCACACACAGTGTCCTGTAGCGTTGCTTTATCACACACAGTGTCCTGTAGCGTTGCTTTATCACACACAGTGTCCTGTAGCGTTGCTTTATCACACACAGTGTCCTGTAGCGTTGCTTTATCACACACAGTGTCCTGTAGCGTTGCTTTATCACACACAGTGTCCTGTAGCGTTGCTTTATCACACACAGTGTCCTGTAGCGTTGCTTTATCACACACAGTGTCCTGTAGCGTTGCTTTATCACACACAGTGTCCTGTAGCGTTGCTTTATCACACACAGTGTCCTGTAGCGTTGCTTTATCACACACAGTGTCCTGTAGCGTTGCTTTATCACACAGTGTCCTGTAGCGTTGCTTTATCACACACAGTGTCCTGTAGCGTTGCTTTATCACACACAGTGTCCTGTAGCGTTGCTTTATCACACAGTGTCCTGTAGCGTTGCTTTATCACACACAGTGTCCTGTAGCGTTGCTTTATCACACAGTGTCCTGTAGCGTTGCTTTATCACACACAGTGTCCTGTAGCGTTGCTTTATCACACACAGTGTCCTGTAGCGTTGCTTTATCACACACAGTGTCCTGTAGCGTTGCTTTATCACACACAGTGTCCTGTAGCGTTGCTTTATCACACACAGTGTCCTGTAGCGTTGCTTTATCACACACAGTGTCCTGTAGCGTTGCTTTATCACACACAGTGTCCTGTAGCGTTGCTTTATCACACACAGTGTCCTGTAGCGTTGCTTTATCACACACAGTGTCCTGTAGCGTTGCTTTATCACACACAGTGTCCTGTAGCGTTGCTTTATCACACACAGCGTCCTGTAGCGTTGCTTTATCACACACAGTGTCCTGTAGCGTTGCTTTATCACACACAGCGTCCTGTAGCGTTGCTTTATCACACACAGTGTCCTGTAGCGTTGCTTTATCACACACAGTGTCCTGTAGCGTTGCTTTATCACACAGTGTCCTGTAGCGTTGCTTTATCACACAGTGTCCTGTAGCGTTGCTTTATCACACAGCGTCCTGTAGCGTTGCTTTATCACACAGTGTCCTGTAGCGTTGCTTTATCACACAGTGTCCTGTAGCGCTGCGTTATCACACACAGTGTCCTGTAGCGTTGCTTTATCACACACAGTGTCCTGTAGCGTTGCTTTATCACACACAGTGTCCTGTAGCGTTGCTTTATCACACACAGTGTCCTGTAGCGTTGCTTTATCACACACAGTGTCCTGTCGCGCTGCTTTATCACACACAGTGTCCTGTAGCGTTGCTTTATCACACACAGTGTCCTGTAGCGCTGCTTTATCACACACAGTGTCCTGTAGCGTTGCTTTATCACACACAGTGTCCTGTAGCGTTGCTTTATCACACACAGTGTCCTGTAGCGTTGCTTTATCACACACAGTGTCCTGTAGCGTTGCTTTATCACACACAGTGTCCTGTAGCGTTGCTTTATCACACACAGTGTCCTGTAGCGTTGCTTTATCACACACACTGTCCTGTAGCGTTGCTTTATCACACACAGTGTCCTGTAGCGTTGCTTTATCATACAGTGTCCTGTAGCGTTGCTTTATCACACAGTGTCCTGTAGCGTTGCTTTATCACACAGTGTCCTGTAGCGTTGCTTTATCACACAGTGTCCTGTAGCGTTGCTTTATCACACAGTGTCCTGTAGCGTTGCTTTATCACACAGTGTCCTGTAGCGTTGCTTTATCACACACAGTGTCCTGTAGCGTTGCTTTATCACACACAGTGTCCTGTAGCGTTGCTTTATCACACAGTGTCCTGTAGCGTTGCTTTATCACACAGTGTCCTGTAGCGTTGCTTTATCACACAGTGTCCTGTAGCGTTGCTTTATCACACACAGTGTCCTGTAGCGTTGCTTTATCACACACAGTGTCCTGTAGCGTTGCTTTATCACACACAGTGTCCTGTAGCGTTGCTTTATCACACACAGTGTCCTGTAGCGTTGCTTTATCACACACAGTGTCCTGTAGCGTTGCTTTATCACACACAGTGTCCTGTAGCGTTGCTTTATCACACAGTGTCCTGTAGCGCTGCTTTATCACACACAGTGTCCTGTAGCGTTGCTTTATCACACACAGTGTCCTGTAGCGTTGCTTTATCACACAGTGTCCTGTAGCGTTGCTTTATCACACAGTGTCCTGTAGCGTTGCTTTATCACACAGTGTCCTGTAGCGTTGCTTTATCACACAGTGTCCTGTAGCGTTGCTTTATCACACAGTGTCCTGTAGCGTTGCTTTATCACACAGTGTCCTGTAGCGTTGCTTTTTCACACAGTGTCCTGTAGCGTTGCTTTATCACACAGTGTCCTGTAGCGTTGCTTTATCACACAGTGTCCTGTAGCGTTGCTTTATCACACAGTGTCCTGTAGCGTTGCTTTATCACACAGTGTCCTGTAGCGTTGCTTTATCACACAGTGTCCTGTAGCGCTGCTTTATCACACACAGTGTCCTGTAGCGTTGCTTTATCACACACAGTGTCCTGTAGCGTTGCTTTATCACACAGTGTCCTGTAGCGTTGCTTTATCACACACAGCGTCCTGTAGCGTTGCTTTATCACACACAGTGTCCTGTAGCGTTGCTTTATCACACAGTGTCCTGTAGCGTTGCTTTATCACACACAGCGTCCTGTAGCGTTGCTTTATCACACTCAGTGTCCTGTAGCGTTGCTTTATCACACTCAGTGTCCTGTAGCGTTGCTTTATCACACAGTGTCCTGTAGCGTTGCTTTATCACACACAGCGTCCTGTAGCGTTGCTTTATCACACACACTGTCCTGTAGCGTTGCTTTATCACACACAGTGTCCTGTAGCGCTGCTTTATCACACAGTGTCCTGTAGCGTTGCTTTATCACACAGTGTCCTGTAGCGTTGCTTTATCACACAGTGTCCTGTAGCGCTGCTTTATCACACAGTGTCCTGTAGCGCTGCTTTATCACACAGTGTCCTGTAGCGCTGCTTTATCACACAGTGTCCTGTAGCGCTGCTTTATCACACAGTGTCCTGTAGCGCTGCTTTATCACACAGTGTCCTGTAGCGTTGCTTTATCACACACAGTGTCCTGTAGCGTTGCTTTATCACACAGTGTCCTGTAGCGTTGCTTTATCACACAGTGTCCTGTAGCGTTGCTTCATCACACAGTGTCCTGTAGCGTTGCTTTATCACACAGTGTCCTGTAGCGTTGCTTTATCACACACAGTGTCCTGTAGCGTTGCTTTATCACACACAGCGTCCTGTAGCGTTGCTTTATCACACAGTGTCCTGTAGCGTTGCTTTATCACACAGTGTCCTGTAGCGTTGCTTTATCACACACAGTGTCCTGTAGCGTTGCTTTATCACACACAGTGTCCTGTAGCGTTGCTTTATCACACACGGTGTCCTGTAGCGTTGCTTTATCACACACGGTGTCCTGTAGCGTTGCTTTATCACACACAGTGTCCTGTAGCGTTGCTTTATCACACACAGTGTCCTGTAGCGTTGCTTTATCACACACAGTGTCCTGTAGCGTTGCTTTATCACACACAGTGTCCTGTAGCGTTGCTTTATCACACTCAGTGTCCTGTAGCGCTGCTTTATCACACACACTGTCCTGTACCGTTGCTTTATCACACACAGCATCCTGTAGCGCTGCTTTATCACACACACTGTCCTGTAGCGTTGCTTTATCACACACAGTGTCCTGTAGCGTTGCTTTATCACACAGTGTCCTGTAGCGTTGCTTTATCACACACAGTGTCCTGTAGCGTTGCTTTATCACACAGTGTCCTGTAGCGTTGCTTTATCACACAGTGTCCTGTAGCGTTGCTTTATCACACAGTGTCCTGTAGCGTTGCTTTATCACACAGTGTCCTGTAGCGTTGCTTTATCACACAGTGTCCTGTAGCGTTGCTTTATCACACAGTGTCCTGTAGCGTTGCTTTATCACACACAGTGTCCTGTAGCGTTGCTTTATCACACACAGTGTCCTGTAGCGTTGCTTTATCACACAGTGTCCTGTAGCGTTGCTTTATCACACAGTGTCCTGTAGCGTTGCTTTATCACACAGTGTCCTGTAGCGTTGCTTTATCACACACAGTGTCCTGTAGCGTTGCTTTATCACACACAGTGTCCTGTAGCGTTGCTTTATCACACACAGTGTCCTGTAGCGTTGCTTTATCACACACAGTGTCCTGTAGCGTTGCTTTATCACACACAGTGTCCTGTAGCGTTGCTTTATCACACACAGTGTCCTGTAGCGTTGCTTTATCACACACAGTGTCCTGTAGCGTTGCTTTATCACACACAGTGTCCTGTAGCGTTGCTTTATCACACAGTGTCCTGTAGCGTTGCTTTATCACACACAGTGTCCTGTAGCGTTGCTTTATCACACACAGTGTCCTGTAGCGTTGCTTTATCACACAGCGTCCTGTAGCGTTGCTTTATCACACAGCGTCCTGTAGCGTTGCTTTATCACACAGCGTCCTGTAGCGTTGCTTTATCACACAGCGTCCTGTAGCGTTGCTTTATCACACACAGTGTCCTGTAGCGTTGCTTTATCACACACAGTGTCCTGTAGCGTTGCTTTATCACACTCAGTGTCCTGTAGCGCTGCTTTATCACACACAGTGTCCTGTAGCGTTGCTTTATCACACACAGTGTCCTGTAGCGTTGCTTTATCACACACAGTGTCCTGTACCGTTGCTTTATCACACAGTGTCCTGTACCGTTGCTTTATCACACAGTGTCCTGTAGCGTTGCTTTATCACACAGTGTCCTGTAGCGCTGCTTTATCACACAGTGTCCTTGAGCATTGCTTTATCACACACATTTGTCTGTATCGTTGCTTTATCACACACAGCGTCCTGTAGCGTTGCTTTATCACACAGTGTCCT
>CM040405.1:65469968-65539968 GCA_022702515.1 Ilyophis sp. 1 JC-2022 | reverse complement strand
CTCAATAGGTTAATGTAGATAAACCAAATCTCACTGGACAGCTTGCCAAGGAGGAACAGAATAAATAAAAAAACTGACCAAAAAAAAAAGACTGGTCACGAATCTGGCACGAATGTTAGACACAGTGTGTCCATGCATTCTGATTGGTTGACAGGGCTAGTTCCAGAACCCTACTTACTGGTGGGTGGACATTGCTGGGTCAGTTTGCAGTGTAGAATAAGTCACGGTTTGAGGTTCAGGTGCATTCATTATGAGTGAACGTTAATGACATCATCAGAGAACTGGGATATCCACCACCAGCCACCCCACGCCCCTCCCTCCTCCCCAGCCCCAAACCTTGGTTTAATCGCATGCCCTCACCCCACTCTTCCTGTTTCCTGTTGACTAACACCCTGAAGAAACTGCACTGCGATTGGCTTTTGCATCTTATCCTGTCTTTGTGTGCCGTCGAGCGATTGGCTGCATGTAGCTCTGTCTCTGGGCTCCGCCCCTTTCCTCTGTCGTATATACAGCTCTGGAAAAAAATTGAGACCACTGCAAAATTATCAGTTGTCTCGTTGTTATTTTGGTTCTTTACTCTAGCAGTTTGAGTTTGAAAGGATACAATGACAATGAGGTTGAAGTGTATCACTCTGCTGTCAGAAATACAGTGGATATGGATGGATAACTTGAAGGGTTTCTTCTCCCGACTTATTTTTTCATAGAGTTCAATAGGAAAATTTGTCAGGAGGCTCGTTTGATACCTCAGACCCTTACATACCCAGATGACTTACAGCCATAATTTACAGCTAAATCTAGTCCCACCCCCCAATTCCCATAGAGATTCATTCAAATGCAGAGACGTTATAGTATCGCTTGTAATAGTACCAGAAAATAAGATATCTAGAGTCTTTTGATGTTGTTGGGTCACAGACATCAGGAAGTCATGGCATGCAAAGGATATGCCTCCAAATATTTAAAATTATTACTTTATTTTACATTATGTTAAACTGTCCACTTATGACTATGTACAAAAGGTTCTATTATTTCAAAACGGTTCATCCGATATGGATGAAAATACCCTCAGATTAAAGCTGACCGTCTGCACTTCAACCTCATTGTCAGTGTATCCTTTCAAGCTCAAAGTGCTAGAGTACAGAACCAAAATAACAACGAGACAATTGATAATTTTGCAGTGGTCTCAATTTTTTCCCAGAGCTGTATATATTTATTTTAATTCATCAATTGCACCCTTTTCTCTTCCTGATATCTTTATGGGTCCAAAAACAGTGAACTTTAAGACTGTTCTCTGTAGTCCTGTTCCAGAAGGACCAGCAGAAGCTCCTCATAACCGTGTTGCTCAAACCCGACTTGGCAGCGTGCGTGTAATGCGACTCGCGTAGGTGACGTGTCATTCGAGAGAGAGAGAGAGTTTATGGGTGTGTGTGTGTGTGTGTGTGTGTGTACGTGTCTGTGCATGTGTGTGTGTGAGGTGATGCGTATGCTATGTGGTGTCATAGACAGGTGTGGGTGTCTCTCGCTGTCTCTCCTCTCTTCCCTGTGTAGTGGTGATGGGTTGTTTCTCTCCTTCCTTTGTCGTTCTCTTCCTCCTGGCTCCACCCTCCCTCCCTCTTCAGCTTCCCCCGCCCCCGCTCACCCCCTTCTCCACCCACCCCGACCCCTCGCCAGCTAACGGACTCCCCGTCCCCAAATTCAGCCGGGACGCCCTGTCGTACTGCCTGAAGGAGATCAATAGGACGGTCAAACCCCGAATATCCTCCTTCAGGACACTGAAGAGAACGGTGAGTCCCCCCCCTAAACAGGTCAGGGGGGTCAGGGGTCACAGGTCATTCGGCGGATCCGTTAAATTGACAGGCTTGTTACGGATGACATCGCCTCAACAAAATGTCCGACGGGCGAAGTGGAGGCCTTGCTGTATAACCCCAGCAGAAAGTGTGTGTGGGGGCGGGGCTACACTGGCACTGGTGGGAGGGTCTTCTCTCTGTGTGTTCACTACTGCCACCTGGTGGTGGACGTGCAGTCTGCGGTCTCTCCAGTAAACAGCAGTTACAGACTGTCTCTGTCTCTCTTCCCCTCAGATCTTTGCATCAGAGAAGTCCTTGGTAAGGACTCACAGGTTGGGGTCTGTTAGGGTGGGTCTGGTGGGTTTAAGGGTAGCAATGGTATAGTGGGGCTTCATGAACCTCACAATGGGTGGAGAGACCCTATACTTTCAGTCGCTTACTTGTTTGAACCAATCAATTTAACTAGTTTTCTACACTGGTCAGCAAAATGCACTTTGATTGGTTTGAATTGGTTAGTCGGTCATGGCACGCAATTGCTCCACCCATTTGTGATGTTTATGAAACCTCACACTCCTGTTACTACGGTAATGGGGAAGAAAGGGTGTACAAACGTCTGTACAGGTCGGTAATGGTAACACCTGTCACCTGTGGAGGTCACCTGAGGGCGACGGGGTAGACGCTGTGGGCGGGGTAAGTCGTGATCGCGTGCGACGGTCTGCAATCTTCACTCCTGACAGGGACCGCTTCACAGCTGGGGTTTCTGGAATGTTTTCCCATGTTGGTCTCTGATACCTCTTTTCCACCAAGCAAGTTTGAGGGCTGGTTCGGAGCCGGTGCCTAATCTCAAATCAGTTCTTCGCATTTCGACAGCAAAATAACTGACTCTCCGCCAGGAAAACTGGTTCCAGAGCGGCACCAGCACTTAGCTGGTCTAGAACCAAGAACCGCTTACGTCAAGGGCTGGGGGCGGGATTATCGTGACCAACTAAGACCAACTAAAACTTTGTGATGTTTAAAAAAACAGAGCTTCAGCATAACGAGCAGCACAAATACGTTGGACCAGTCGTGTTTGGATGCCAATGTAGGCTCGCAAAGCCAGGAGCAACACTAGAGATGCGATGTAGTCCGCCATTGTTGTTGCTGTGCTTGAAGTTGGCGCTAACGTTGCTGGGAAAGCGGAGACTTATACAGAGACGTAATGACGTGGCTCTATAGCCCGTGGAAAAGCAAACTGGTTCTTAGAAGGTTCGCAAGTTGAACCAACCGCGAACCGGCACTAGCACCAGCCCAGAACCAGAACTAGGTTTGTTTTGGTGGAAAGGGGGTATGAGAGATGGGATTCGGGAGTGAACGTTGTTGAGGTCGCCACCTGGTGGGCAGGATTAATATGACACACGGGACACCTCTCTTCCACCTATGGTCTCTGGCCAGCATTTTCTTCTGTTGATAAAGTGGAGCCGCAGCATTGATCTGTGTTACAAGCAGGCATACTCAAATCTGTCCCTGGAGCTCAGCAGTGGTGCTGCGTTTTTCTGATAGAGGGGTGGGGGGTGGGGGCACGCCACCGTGCAGTGCAGTATAATGGGTAGGGAACTGGGCTTGTAACCCAAAGGTTTGAGGTTTGATTCCAAGGTAGGCCATGGCCATTGTACCCTTGAGCGACCTTTGGATTAGCAACCTAAAATTGCTTCAGCATACATACAACTGTAAAAATGAAAATTGAAAACTTGCGTAAGTCGCTGTCGATAAGAGCTTCTGCTAAATGCAAATAATGCAATGCCACCGATTGGTCAGAGGTTCCAGCCACCTGGTGTCCCAGGTTGGAATCAACCCCATGATTACAGCTCCATTTATATGTAGGCATTTAGCTGATGCTCTTATCCGGGGGAAGATTATATCGGACAGACATGCAGGTTTAAGCAATGAGCAATGAGACCAGCCATCAAGAGTCACTGCTGATAGTAGGGGTTAATGGCTAAGCCAGCAACATAATGTCCAGTCCCACAATACGGGCAAGCGGGACATTGACAATATGGTGCTTTAAGTGGCAGATGGATTTGAGGGTGCAGTATTAAGGCATTCAATTCATAATCGCCAAAAAAAAGTATGCGTACGGACGTTCACGGGCCTATCCGAAGGGACCTGTCATTTCACCTACAAGCGTACAATAATCTTCTTCCACAAAGGATGCCATTGTTGTTTGCAATTTGCGTGCAAAAAGTATGGGAAGTGTAGTCTATAAAGCGGTGTTGGTAAGCTTGACTATGAAAGGCAAAAGTCCGCGGTCTATCCGTCCGCGTACTCGTCTGCTCCGTTTTAAACACTCTGTAACCACCTTTAGATGTTGCACAGATAGGGCGGGTGGCAGTGGCGGCCGGCCTATAGAGGGCGCTGGGGCGCCGCCCCCCCTCCCCCACATACAAATTAAAAAAAAAGTTTAAAAAAAATTATTATTTTTTATTATTATTTAATTTTTTAGTAGCTTAAAATTATTCTTTTTTATTATTATTTTTTATTATTATTAAATTTTTTAGTAGCTTAAACATGTTATATGTTGGCCTTGCGTTGTCTAAAGTTTAATACATTACATATGCATGTTCAGGGGTCTGCGGGGCGCCGGTAACGTTATGGTGAATCAGAGCACTCATTCATTTTCAGGCGAGCCCTCTGATTCTGCTACCTGATTCGCGGCCAAAAAAGTAGTTCCCCGGGCGCAGGCCTGTGCGCCCCGGACTATCCTACCCTTTTCTGATTAGTCCTCATGGTTTATGATATTATTTGATTGGATTTAAGGCATGTTTATCACGCCCAGCCGGCATCTAGCAGGATATCACTGCGAGTGCGCAAGTACTACGGCTAGGTTCAGTCGGCTGCTACGCATTCATTCAAGTAGATCTAGACCAAGCGAGAGAGATAATTCGAAATGGCTTCTTCAAGTGGAACAGAAAGCAAAGAAAATTCGGTTATTTCTTTGCAAAAAGAACCTTTCTCAAGGCGTTCATTGGAAGAAAAGAAAAGAGTAAAGGAACTTGGACCAGAGCGACCAGATTTGCACATTCAACAGCAAACAAGTGATCGCGGTCGTGCTTATACCCGGGGCTTCTCTCGCTCGTGTTATGACAAACGGAGTTGGCTAGCTGGATGTGCTGTGAGTAATGCGTTATATTGCTTTCCCTGCTTGCTATTTCAAAGTGCTGGCACCGAACCATTGTGGACAACGACGGGGGTACGAGACCTAAAACATCTTGCTGAAAAGTGCAAACGGCATGAAAGTAGCCGCAGCCATCTTGACAACAGTATGAAGCTTTGAAACTTTTTTGGCAGGCTTAGCATTGCTGAACAACTCGATAAAACGTTCGCGAGTATTACATTGCGAGATCCACTTTTATTTAACGCGGAAGTGATTCCCATCGTATTTGTGTGCCTGCGCTAAGATCGTAGATTCACGAATTTTGGAGCGGCGGGTGAGAGAAATTTCATTTTATTTCTCGAAATTAATGAATAAATATTCTGTCACTAAAGTAACGATAGCGTCATGTAACGCACACCTCATTCAAGAAACGAAATTATGAAAACTACACATTATTTGAGGTGAAATGTGTGTTGAAATGACGAAAAGTTGGGATGCCCGTTGAATGCGTGTGTAAATGCATGTAAACATTGTGTACATTCGGCGAACCCGGAGATTCCCTGTGCTAACGTTAGACACTGTCCATGTAACATTAGCAAAAGCCCGTGTTTTCTGTGAAACCCAATCCATATGTTGATGAAGCACAAAAAAACTCATAAATATGTTGAAATGGTCATGTAATCATTTGCTGTATGTCTGTACATTCCATTATTTTAACATACAGTCAAGGATATTTAACTGTTTTGTTAAGTTAACTAAGTTCAGTCAATTCTGTCCACGTAACATTAGCAACATATCCAAAAATGTTAACCCCTTTATTAATCAAAATATGAGTGGGCCAGGTCTAAAAGTTGGTGGGAATCCTTTTTATTATAAAGCAAGACCAAATAAAACAGAAATGTTAGATTGCCTTGAGATTTTATCAGAAAAATTAATGGGATCAAATGTGCCCACTTTCTGTAGAGTTTGCCATTAGAAACAATCAGTGATGTCTTACTTGAAAAACTGTCCTCCACTGTTGCCAATTAAACTGTCTTATGCAACTGAGACACAAGGTGGCTTGTTTTTTCTGTTTAAAGTCAAAGTCAGATGTATTTTTTTTTTTTTAGAAATGCTAGCGCCCCAACCTATATTTAGATCACCAGCCGCCACTGGCGGGTGGTCATTGGTGGAGAGGGATTGGAGCAGAAGAATGATAGCCGCCAGCATTACTGGTCTCTGGGCCTGATTTGAGTATTGTATTTCCCTGTGTTCCAGCATATCATTAGAATGTATGGAGCTGGGAATCTGGCGGTTAATGTTGAAGCTCCAACTGGAAGAATGGTGGAGGTGTTGGAGGGTCTGTGTGGGGGGTGGGTTTTGGAGTATCTGTGTTTTTGGTTTGAGGTGGGGGTGGGTTGGTTGGTCTCTGGTGGAGCTCTGCTGTTGGGGGTGGGTTTATTTCACAGGGCTGATCACTGGGTTTGAGCTCACCACACACTCGTTTCTGGGAAGGGCTGTGATTTCCTCAACCCACACGATCTCTCTCAGGAAAGAGGAACTGTGTGTGTGTGTGTGTGTGTGTGTGTGTGTGTGTGTGTCTGTGTCTGTAATTAGTTTGAATGTGTGTGCATGTATAATAGTGTGTAATGTGTGTGTGCGTGCGTGTTAGAGCGTGGTCCTGACTGCCCCTCTTCTCCAGCCCACAGTCACAAAGGACTTTGTGTGTAATAGTGTGTGTATGTGTGTGTTTGTGTAATAGTGTGTATGTGTGTTTGTGTAATAGTGTTTGTGTGTATGTGTGTGTGTGTGAGAGAGTGTGTGCGCATTAAAGCGTGGTCCTGACTGCCTCTCTCCACCAGCCCCCGGCTACAGAGGACTTTGGCCACCTGCCCCCGGAGCAGCGCAGGAAGAAGCTGCAGCAGAAGATGGACGACATCGGCAAGGAGCTGCAGAAGGAGGTGGATCAGAGGTGAGCTTCGCCGTCTCCACCGGCCTCTTTACACCATCGGCTGGCCCACAGGATGTATGTCCCT
Source organism: Ilyophis sp. 1 JC-2022 (assembly GCA_022702515.1). Taxonomy (NCBI): domain Eukaryota; kingdom Metazoa; phylum Chordata; class Actinopteri; order Anguilliformes; family Synaphobranchidae; genus Ilyophis; species Ilyophis sp. 1 JC-2022. The sequence goes on along the minus strand of CM040405.1, from coordinate 65,533,039 downwards.
GGATCCCTCTCTGTTGAGCTTGTCCTGTACACAGACCTCCCTCTTCCACCTCCTACAGCACAGTGGCTGTGTCCGAATACGAGCCCTACACCCGTTTGAGGGTGCATATTTGAGTCCACTTCATCAAAAAGCTTTTGAGTGGGTGACTTTTTCCCACAACTGCGACCACTTAAAATACCAGGATGGACCCCTTATTTCCAGGGTTTTGTTGAGGGAATTCAGGAGCACGCTCATCACAGAACGGTGCACTCATCCGACAATTTCAGTAAGTAACCCGAAAGTAAAAATGTAAAAGACATAGAGTGTATATGAATATCTATGGTTCATATAGATACTACACAAACTACTCTTTTTAAAATATATATATTCGTTAATTCCTGTGTGTGGATGGGCCCCACTGTCTGGTATCTGTTCAGGCTCTGTTCCAGTGTGTGGAATGGGCCCCATGGTCTGGTATCTGTTAAGGCTCTGTTCCAGTGTGTGGATGGGCCCCATGGTCTGGTATCTGTTAAGGCTCTGTTCCAGTGTGTGGATGGGCCCCATGGTCTGGTATCTGTTAAGGCACTGTTCCAGTGTGTGGATGGGCCCCATGGTCTGGTATCTGTTAAGGCTCTGTTCCAGTGTGTGGATGGGCCCCATGGTCTGGTATCTGTTAAGGCACTGTTCCAGTGTGTGGATGGGCCCTGCAGTCTGGTATCTGTTAAGGCTCTGTTCCAGTGTGTGGATGGGCCCCATGGTCTGGTATCTGTTAAGGCTCTGTTCCAGTGTGTAGATGGGCCCCACGGTCTGGTATCTGTTAAGGCACTGTTCCAGTGTGTGGATGGGCCCTGCAGTCTGGTATCTGTTAAGGCTCTGTTCCAGTGTGTGGATGGGCCCCATGGTCTGGTATCTGTTAAGGCACTGTTCTAGTGTGTGGATGGGACCCATGGTCTGGTATCTGTTAAGGCTCTGTTCCAGTGTGTGGATGGTCCCCATGGTCTGGTATCTGTTAAGGCTCTGTTCCAGTGTGTAGATGGGCCCCACTGTCTGGTATCTGTTCAGGCTCTGTTCCAGTGTGTGGAATGGGCCCCATGGTCTGGTATCTGTTAAGGCTCTGTTCCAGTGTGTGGATGGGCCCCATGGTCTGGTATCTGTTAAGGCACTGTTCCAGTGTGTGGATGGGCCCCATGGTCTGGTATCTGTTAAGGCTCTGTTCCAGTGTGTGGATGGGCCCCATGGTCTGGTATCTGTTAAGGCACTGTTCCAGTGTGTGGATGGGCCCTGCAGTCTGGTATCTGTTAAGGCTCTGTTCCAGTGTGTGGATGGGCCCCATGGTCTGGTATCTGTTAAGGCTCTGTTCCAGTGTGTAGATGGGCCCCACGGTCTGGTATCTGTTAAGGCACTGTTCCAGTGTGTGGATGGGCCCTGCAGTCTGGTATCTGTTAAGGCTCTGTTCCAGTGTGTGGATGGGCCCCATGGTCTGGTATCTGTTAAGGCACTGTTCTAGTGTGTGGATGGGACCCATGGTCTGGTATCTGTTAAGGCTCTGTTCCAGTGTGTGGATGGGCCCCATGGTCTGGTATCTGTTAAGGCTCTGTTCCAGTGTGTAGATGGGCCCCACGGTCTGTTATCTGTTAAGGCTCTGTTCCAGTGTGTGGATGGGTCCCATGGTCTGGTATCTGTTAAGGCTCTGTTCCAGTGTGTGGATGGGCTCCATGGTCTGGTATCTGTTAAGGCTCTGTTCCAGTGTGTGGATGGGCTCCATGGTCTGGTATCTGTTAAGGCTCTGTTCCAGTGTGTGGATGGGCCCCATGGTCTGGTATCTGTTAAGGCTCTGTTCCAGTGTGTGGATGGGCCCCATGGTCTGGTATCTGTTAAGGCTCTGTTCCAGTGTGTGGATGGGCCCCATGGTCTGGTATCTGTTAAGGCTCTGTTCCAGTGTGTGGATGGGCTCCATGGTCTGGTATCTGTTAAGGCTCTGTTCCAGTGTGTGGATGGGCCCCATGGTCTGGTATCTGTTAAGGCTCTGTTCCAGTGTGTGGATGGGCTCCATGGTCTGGTATGCTGACTGTGGCCGGCAGCCTCCATGGGCAGCATGTAATCGACCGTTGCATCACAGGATAAGGAAACAGGAAGCGTATCTTCTGTATTAGTCACCTGCGGTTGTCTGACTGCATAGGCACTTTTCTCTGGGAAGCCGGGATTTTTTACACAGTCCCTTTGCTATTCATAGACTGTGGTTACTGCTCTGTATTTGTTCAGGTTTGTCTTTCGTTGGAGTTGTCCGTTTTTAGTACTCTGCTCATTTAATGTTTCTGTTTTAGGCCATAAAGAATTCTGTTTGTTTTGTGAGTTTTTTGCTTCATTTTTGTTTCAATGTGTCTTGTGTTTTTTAGATACGGTCTTCGTTTATTTTTTTTTTATGATATAGGGAAGCCATCATGTTGTGAGTTCTAGTTTGACTGGTTCACGTGGAACTGGTTTAGACCGGTGAATAGCTGCTGTCATTCTTTTTTTTATAGCATCAAAAAGGGGAATTGATGATTTCCAGTTGAAATGTTTCTTTTGAGCTTTTCCCAGTTCTTAAATTCTGAGTGTGTCAGTGGCCTCCATATTTATCATTCATAGGACCGCGTTGGAATTGGGTCCAAATTGAAAATTGTGTTTGATTTGGTTTTCATGCACTTTTTTCTTCTCTTTTAAGAGCACGTAGGGCCACTCTATCGCCCCCTGAAAAAACTCTTAAATCCCAAGCCTTTGTTTCAGCTGGTTCAGCATTTTAGCACTCTGTAATATGGTAGCTGTTTGACTGGAATTACAATTTCCTCTGGAATGCTATAATTGTGACATAAGATTCTGACGGTGCCCGTTTCTGACAGCACTGCTCGAGCAGGTTTAGGTTCTTCAGTCGGCCCCTGCTCCACAGGGAACTGCTCTCTCTTTCTGTCTGTCTGTCAATGAGGCTTTAGGGAGGATGAAGACTCTCTTTAAGTCTGAATCAGCGTTAACCAGCTTCAATATCTACGTTTCTCTCTCTCTCTCAGTGAGGCACTAGAGAGGATGAAGGATGTATATGAGAAGAATCCTCAAATGGGGGACCCTAGCAGCCTGGAACCTCAGATGTCCCAGACGGCCCACAACATGGAGAGACTACAAGGGGAGATAAAGAAATACGAGGTGAATAACAACCAATCCGTGGTCTCTGTCTCTCACACTGACCAATCCCGGTGTCTCTGTCTCTCACACTGACCAATCCCGTGGTCTCTGTTTCTCACACTGACCAATCCCGTGGTCTCTGTCTCTCACACTGGCCAATACCGTGGTCTGGCACTGACCTCTGTGTGTATGTGTGTCCTGCAGTCTTGGCTACTAGAGGCAGGAGGTCGAGCTGAATTTCGACATGGCTCCACTAACAACAACAACCACAACAAATCCAGGTGAGTGAAGGTTACCACCAGTGAAGGTTTCTGAGCTTTGTGTGTGTCTGTGTCTGTGTGTGCGCGTGCGTGTGTGTGACCAGTCTGTGTGGCTCTTGTCCCAGTCCTGACGACCCTCGTTCTCATGAGGAGAAGTCGGAATCCCAGGCCATCTACACTGAGTTTGACGATGACTTTGAAGATGAGGAAACCTTCTCCCCCATTGGCCAGTGTACAGCGCTCTACAACTTTGAAGGTATGATCTGCAGCCAGTGTGAGTGAGGTCACTGCTGCCTGCCCACCTGTCACTCAAACCTGTATCTCTGCCCTTATTTCACCTCTATGTGCCTGTCTCTCACCTGTAGTTTTACCTCTCTGACCTGTAGTTTTACCTGTATCTGACCTATACTGTTTTACCTGTAGCTCTGCCAGTCTCTCGCCTGTAGTTTTACCTCTCACCTGTACTGTTTTACCTGTAGCTCTGCCAGTCTCTCACCTGTACTCTTTTACCTGTATCTTTGCCTGTCTCTCATTTGGTGCTCTCATAGACCAGTATCTCAGTGCCTCTCTCACCTCGCTCTCCCTCACCTGTATGTCTCTCTCCTACCTGTACTCGCTCCAGGTTCCAGTGAGGGTACGATCCCCATGCGATCGGGCGAGGTATTCGCGGTGGTGGAGGAGGACAAGGGCGATGGCTGGACTCGGGTGCAAAACACCAGCGGGGACGAGGGCTACATCCCCACCTCCTACGTCAAAATCTCTCTCCAAATGTAACGGTGCCCCCTGCTGGCCATGAGCTTCACACCTGCCTACCTTGCCTGGGACTGGTGTGTGTGTGTGTGTAACTTTTTTTGTGTGAGATGAAGGCGAAGTACTAGGCCATCTGTGTCTAATTGTGTGTGCACATGTATGTATGCGAGTACGAATTTGTGTGTTTGTGTGCATAAAAAGTGATATGTGTGTTTGTGTGTGTGCATTTGAATGTTAGGAAACACATTTCACACACACACTGCCACTTCCAGTTTGAAATACAGACCTAGACAAAACATTTGCTGAATATTTTGTTGGACTATCATATTTATGTAAGAAATAATATATTTTAGCTATCACAATACCACTACCTTGGTTTTTTAAAAATTCTGACCTTTGAGAAGATGTGTAAATCTACACTGAGGGCAGTTCTTTTGTTTCCTTTTTATTTTTCTGATTTATTTCTGAGACAGAAAGTGCAGCAATGACCTTTCATCACTAAGGAACAATGTAGTAGTCTGTGACCTGAACCTTCTTTCTCTTTTGCTCGAACACCACATAGATGATTTAAAAAAACAAAAAAAACAAAAAAAAAAACAATAATAAATGACATGTATGTATTTCATGAGTTGTTTTTGAACTCTGTCCTCATTGATGTGTGTGTGTGTATGCGCAGGTTTAATCTCCAACTGTAAATCCATCTTAATGTTACCTGTCAATACCTGGGTTTTTTTCCACATAAAAAAATGAAAATGTTCGAATTCAATGCTCCAGTAGTTTTTATTTATTTATTTAAAAACATTCATTTTTTAAAAATGTAAACTGAAAAGTAGGAGTGGGGGGGTGGTATAAACATCCCTCACCCCACTGAGGGCCAAAATCATTACAGTAGAAACCTTTATAATGTAGAGAATATGGCCTCTTGTGAGACCCCTAGTGGTCCATATGCATATTGCATGAGCGTTTTCCAGCTGCTTCCTCTATGCTTTGTACACACAGCAGTTTTGGCACCATTTTGGCTCAGTTTTCACTGATAGATACTGACTTTGACAGTGCTCTGAGATTGATGTGCTCCCGGTACACTTCTGATTTTTTTATTTTTAAGGACTCACAGAGACCATTGCAGGACATTAAGGCCCAGCACACTGCATCTGACCAATCAGAAGAGCTATTGTGCAACAAAACTGAAAACTGACCAGAATGACATAATCAGTTTTCTTGTAGCGATATGGGACAAAGTTCAAATGTAAATTTGTGGAGGGTTGGCGTTGGGGAAATGTTTTCTTGTTGACCGTTTGGGAGAGCGCTGACCAGCATTTTCTCTCGGAAATTGAAGTCTTGCAACTGCTTCTTTTCACCCAACATTAAAAAGTACTGAACGGAAACACCACCGATCTATGATGATAGAGTTCACAGAACGGGTACGGGTGTTCATCTCACTATTATATATTATATTGTAGTGATCACATCCAAGGCCCAGTGCTGTCTCTCACAGCTCGATGCAGGAGGGAATCATGGGAATGAACAATCGGCTGCTGTGATTGGAGGACCCTTAGAGAGGTGTTGTCTCTCACACCTCTGTGACTGGCTCCTTGTGCTGCCGTGTCACCAGCTCAGCCAATCGGAGTACAGGAGTAATGTGTGACATGCTGTGCATAGGGTTGAGGTGAAGCACAGGTTCTGTTCTCACACTGACTTGGGATCAGTTTGTTCTTTTCGCTCATAACTATGCTGTTCGGGCTTTAAGATTGCATGAGCTGATCCTGGATCATTGGTTCCTGGAAAAAAGTACCCCTATGATGTGGCCCTTTACAACTTTACTCTCTGTAACTTTAATCCTTTATTAAGGTGTAAGATCACAAATATGTGATTAAAATGGTCTTAACTGAACATTCTAATGATCGCTACTGGTAATTGAAAGCAATGGAGTTCTAGAACACTGACTTAACCCTTTGAAGATAATGTTTTTTTTTCAAAATTCTAAGTAAACAGGATGTGGTAGGTTTGAATCCTGACTGTGGCACAGCTGCGTTTATTGCTCCACTAAAAATATATACAGTGTAATTATAATGGTGCTGAGAGTCAGGACTTGGTCCTCTGTTTAAGGGTGTGGCACTGTGTTAGGGGCGTGGTCTTTAAGAGTGTGGCCTTGTGTGAGGGTGTGGCCCTGAGTGTCACGTTTGAAGTCGTAGCTGTATGTGGGACACGTGCAACGTCTCTCACGTGTGCGTTAACAGTCGAGAGTTTGTCTCGTCCACCCGAATAGTCTTTTCTATCGTTAACGATGATTACAGGAATGAGGAGGACAGACTGTTTCCATGGTTCCCAGGTGAAACGCCAGTTTTCCTGAGATTCGGCCGTGGGGAGTGGACATTCAGAGGGGGCGTGGCAAGGTCAGGGTGGGGACCACCACACCCCCTAAGCTTGTACACAGTTCCAGTCAGGGGCTCCAGTGCTTGTGGGTCAGAGGTCAGGGGTCAAAGTCCGGGGGGTCGTCTCCAGATTCCAGCTTCTCCGACAGCACGCTGAGGATCTTGTCGAACTTCTCGTAGCGTTCCTGCTTCTCGGCCGCCGCTCCTGACTGACCCCAGAACAGCCGGAGCGCAAATTCGGTGCGGAACGCCTCCAGCAGCTCGGGGACTGGCTCCCAGCCTGCTGAAGAGGGGAAAGGGGCGGGACAGCACAGGTCATTCAGCCAATCGGCTTGATCCATGTAAGGTTCCTTTGTTTATGTTGGTCATCTTTTCCACCTTTGAGCATACGTGGTTTACTATGCATGTTTATTTATTTTTGAGTATGTAAAATATTTGGTGTGCATTATACATTTGCGGTTCACGATTCACATTTGAATGTATTTGAGTGCATTTCAAAGTTTTTGGGGTGTCTGGTGCATTTGAATCTATTTGAACTTATTTGTGGGTATGGTGTATTTGAATGCATTTGTAAAGTGTTGGGGGTGTCTGGTGCATTTGAGTGTTTTTACACATTTCTTAGTATGGTGCATTTGAATGTACACTGCTCAAAAAAATTAAGAGAACACTTAATCATCACAGTAACACCAAGTCAATTAAACCAAACCGGTCATGCCGGATGATGTTGCAGGCAGCATAACATTCGCCACGGCGTCTCCAGACTCTTTCACGTCTGTCACATGTGCTCAGTGTGAACCTGCTCTCATCTGTGAAGAGAACGGGGCGCCAATGGCGAACCTGCCAATTCTGGTGTTCTCTTCTCTGGCAAATGCCAATCGAGCTGCACGGTGCTGGGCTGTGAGCACAGGTCCCACTACAGGACGTCGGGCCCTCACGCCACCCTCATGAAGTCTGTTTCTGACAGTTTGGTCAGAAACATGCACGCGAATAGCCTGCTGGAGGTCATTTTGTAGGGCTCTGGCAGTGCTCCTCCTGTTCCTCCTTGCACAAAGGAGCAGATACCGGTCCTGCCGCTGGGTTGTTGTCCTTCTACGGCCCCGTCCAGCTCTCCTCGTGTAATGACCCATCTCCCGGTATCTCCTCCACGCTCTTGAGACTATGCTGGGAGACACAGCAAACCTTCTTGCGACAGCACGTATGGATGTGCCATCCTGGAGGAGCTGGACTACCTGTGCAACCTGAATGGGCTGCAGGTACCACCTCATGCTACCAGTAGTGACAAGGGCACTAGCAAAATGCAAAACTAGAGAAAAATCAGTCAGGAAGAATAAGGAGAGAAATGGTCTGTGGCCACCACCTGCAAAACCATTTACTTTTTGGGGGTTGTCTTGCTGTTGCCTCTCCTGTCCATCTGTTGTCACTTTCATTTGCACCAAAGCAGGTGAAATTGATTCACAATCGTTTACGCTTCCTAACTGGACAGATCGATATCCCAGAAGTTTAATTGACTTGGTGTTATACTGTGTTGATTAAGCACTCCCTTAATTTCTTTGAGCAGTGTATTTGAGTGTATTTGTACACATTTGTGGGTGTGGTGCATTTGAATGTATTTGTAAAGCATTTCTGCACTGTACACTCAAGGCACCTGTGAGCAGGCTGTGGGCGTGGGCCTGGTACTGGGGTGCGTCGAGGGCGGCTTGGCGGGCGGACTGCAGGGTGTTAAGCAACAACTGGCACCCCTGTTCAGTGTGCTCCCCCAAATCTTCACCCTCCATCACCCGCAACAGAGGCAGCACATGAGGCACGGAGAGAGGGCCTTGAACCGCCTCACCTGAAACATTTACACAGCGGAACAGGACCGTGGAAAACATTACACAGAGCAAAATATGACATTACACAGTGCAAAACGGCATTACAACGCACAAAACGGCTGCTCCTAAGTAGTTTGGATGAGTCAACTGCAGAGGAGAAATTACCCCATGGGGTCAATAAAGTATAATTTGACTAACATTACACCGCACTGAACAGGATATTACACAGCTAAAACGGGACAATACAACAGAGAACACTGCAAGGAACGCTGGGTGTTACTTGGAACAGAACATTTAATCTGTCATTGACGTGGACATTACACGTTTGATAAAACATTGAGAAACACACGAGAAAGCTTTCAGAGTGCAGCGGATTTACCTTACCATTGCTCTCATTTAGGGCTTTCAGGAAAGGTTTAAGCTTCTTCTCGAAGGCCACGGCGCTGTCTGTGTGGTTTCTCCTCAAAGCACGCCACGTCAGCTCCAGCCTGGCCACCTAGAACACACCTGAGTGTAACTAACCCACACACCTGAGTGACTATCCCACACACCTGAGTGACTATCTCACACACCTGAGTGACTATCCCACACACCTAAGTGACTATCCCACACACCTGAGTAACTATCCCATACACCTGAGTAACTATCCCACGCACCTGAGTGTAACTATACCATACACCTGAGTCTAACTATCCCACACACCTGCGTAACTATCCCACACACCTGCGTGTAACTATCCCACACACCTGAGTGTAATGATCCCACACACCTGGGTAACTATCCCACACACCTGAGTAATTATACCACACACCTGAGGTTCCTAGTGGTGTGTGTGTGTATGTGGGCGAGAGATTGTGGAGGCCTGACTTGTGTGTGTGTGTGCAGGTGATTGATGGTGAAGACCCTGCGTTAGTGTGTGCAGATGAGGGTGTGTGCGTGTGTGCGTGTGTGTATGCAGGTGATTGACGGTGAAGGCCTGCGTTAGTGTGTGCAGATGAGGGTGTGTGTATGCAGGTGAGGGTGTGTGCGTGCGTGTGTGTGTGTATGCAGGTGATTGACCATGAAGCCTGCGTTAGTGTGCGCGGGCGGAGGAGCGGGTTTAAGGGCTTCTCGTTGGGGTACCTGTGGGAGCTCCAGGGCCTTCATCACAGCGGAGAAGGCGTACAGGTCGTTGGCGGTGTGGCGGAGTTCCTCGGCCAGCTGGACGAACTTGTGCAGCACGGTCGCCCGCTGTCCCACGGTCCCCGTACAGCCCAGGATATCCACCGCCACGCCCAGGGCTATCAGGTGGTGCCTGACAGAGACAGAGGCCTGTCAGCACTTAACACTTCTACAGTAACAACACATGCCTTAACACTACTACAGGAACAACACATGCCTTAACACAGGGAACACTACTACAAACAACAAACACAACACACAAAACACACAAACTACAACAACAACAAACAACTACAAAAAACACAAAACACCAAACAAACACACAAAAACACAACACAACACTTAACACTACTACAGAAACAACAGACCTCTTAACAGGAACACTTAACACTAACACAAACCTACAAACACAACTACCAACAACACAAAAAACACAACACAAACACAACAACACAAAATGAAACACACCACACCCTACCCTAGGCCTGGGACCTGTTAGACCTTGACATATATAATAGACAGCGATATAATAGAAACCAATGGACCAATGGGGGAACCAATCGAACCAATTTTTTTTTTAGTTTTTATCATCTCGCTCATCTCACCAGTGCAGTTGTCACCCATCACACGAGAGATAAAAAAAGATAGGCCAAAAAAAAATTTATTGGAACCAAAAAAAAAAAAAAAAAAAAAAAAAAAAAAGTGATTTTTTTTAAATAAATAATGTTACACAAGTTTTATTAATATTTAAAAATTTAAAATTTTTAAAAAATTTGTCAAAAAAAAATGAAGGAGCCCAAAAAAAAAACTTTGAGCACAAATCATAGATATCAGCAGAGAGCGACATTATATCCGGTGCTGAGGTTGAGAGCCGAAAGCTGGCCCCTTGGTCGGCACACCTGACAATTCAACAGGAAGCTGTGATTAATGTTCAGATCAAAGGTCATAATACTGACAGTCTGTTAATCATCAAACCAGATGCTGGTAAGAGTGGTGACAGATCAGAGACAGTAACAATGGTAATATGTTAAGTATTTGATAAGATCAGAGGCTGTATCAGCGATGATGTCATCATCCTTCTTAGTATGCCACTTTCCTCTCATATCGATTGCAGTGTTCTGAATTTTTTCCGGGATGAAAGATAATGGGCTGTGTCTGAATCAACGGCCTTCTATACTATTGAGTATGCTAGTTGAGTACACTGGATGAGAATGTTGTAAAGTAGGCGAAATGTTCTCTAAATGTAGTGTACTTAAAATCCTTGAATGATATACTTATTTCCGGATTTTCACTGACAATAGTATTGAGGATATTTTTTGTATACTGCATGTCACTAAACACTACACAGGACACAGTAGATAGGGCTCTGATTTGGACACAGTCATGGTGTTTTCTTGTATGTGGGGGGTCAGGAATGTTGTGTCACAGGGTGATGATGTCACTACCTCTCCAGCAGGTCCTGTCTCAGCTGCTGGCCGTGTGGTAGCGTGATCAGCTCCAACCCAGAGCTCACTCCCATGAGCCTTTTCTGCTCCTCTGTCACACCTGTGATCCGGGCCACCTGCCAGGTAAACGCACAGGTTAATGTTTGTGACATTACAGGACAGGTTCATGAGAATTCGGGATTGTGGCACAGATCCTACAGCCTAACCAGATGGTCAGCTCCTGCATTATCAATATTTATGCAGCGCCGTCCCCAGGGACAGAATCATTAACACAATCATGTCTCTTCCTCGGGGCATCAACACGTCACCATAAATGGTAGTGAGACAGATCTTTCAGTGAACCCAGAGCTGAATAAGGCTGGTAGGTCTTATCAGTCTGTATGGTTTGTGTGTGATTGTGGGATTAGTTTAGAGCAATGCATTGGGGAAATGCTGTATAAGAGTGGATGACTGTTCCTGGTTACTGGGTACTGGTTTATGATAACAGTGCACTGTGGGACTGATGAGAGTGGTGCATTGTGGGACTGCTTTTTGAGAGCAGTGCAATGTGGAACTGATTAGTGATAGTGCTGCATCGTGGGACTGGTTTGTAACTGTGGAGGACACAGGGACTGGGTTGGTGAGAGTGGATGACTGTTGTACTGGGTTGTGTCCCCAATGCATTGTGGGACATGTTGTTCTCCATGGTAACCGTACCTGGCAGTCGACACTGAGCATGTGTAGTGCGATGGTCTTGGGGTCGCTGCTGGTAAACAGCTCCTTCAGGGCCAGCAGCACCGTGGGCTCCAGTGGCCGGTTGTTGTCGGGCAGCAGGAGGGAGCTGAACTGGTCCAGGTGGAAGCTGGAGGACGTCTCGACCTGCGGCCGGACGAAGTGCGGCTCCTCCTCCTCCTCCTCCTCTCCCGCCCCCAGCAGTGGGGGAGGCCCGCCCATCTCCAGGAAGCTGAAGCTGTTCTCGGTGAGGCGGGCGCGGCTCTGCCATTTCTCCTCGGCGCGCAGGCGGTCCACATGCCCGCGGGCGTGCGAGCCGGGCACCCGCGGAACCAGCTCGTCGTAGAACGAGGAGGGGTCCACCGCGGGCGCGCGGTGCGTGAGAGCGGGCGGGCCCGGGAACATGGCTGAAACGCGCAGTGGTTTGGGCGGGGCCCGGGAGTGCAGCTGTCCATCGGAGCCGCGCAGGGTGGCGCCCCCCGCTGGGTTGGAGGGGCGGGTGGGGCGGGGGTTGCGGGGGCTCAGCATGGGCTCACTTCCTGTCCGGAAAAATGGGGAGATGGGGGCGGGGCCAGTGTCTTCCATCTGGCAGGACTGTGGGGTGCCTGGAGGGGGTCAGACGGACAGACAGACACACAAATGAATTTACCTGTGTGCAGGGTACAGGTTTACATGTCCAGGTGAGTTTACCTGAGTGAGTTTACCTGAGCGCAGGTGACCTGAGTGAGTTTACCTGAGTGCAGGTGAGCTGAGTGAGTTTACGTGAGTGAGTTTACCTGAGCGCAGGTGACCTGAGTGAGTTTACCTGAGTGCAGGTGAGCTGAGTGAGTTTACCTGAGCGCAGGTTGCTATCAGACTGTGCAGTCTGCAGGGAGGGCCTCCTGCCGAGGTTTTCTAGGTTACCAGGGTGACTTCCACTCTTCTCTTTGTTCCTGATACACACACACAGTCTGTTAATATATGGCAGCAACAAGCAGCATAAAGTGGTGTGTGTGTTTGTACATGTGTTGGGGCATGAGCACTGATATCTGCCTTTGTGTATGTGTGTGTTCCTGTTCTTTTCTGTGTGGGTGCATGTGTGTTTTTTTGTGTATAACCTGAGCAGGTTGCTGTTCACTTGTAAGGTGTCCATCTGGCCAGAGTGGAAGCTCAGCCTCTTGCTGCGCTCAGAGAATGGCTGAAGTTCTGGTCTTGACCAGCAGAGGTCACTGCTGCTGCTGGCGCGGGCCGCCTGGCGCTCAATGATGACTCGCAGGGGCACCGTACGGTTCACGGGGTGAAATATGACGGCCCCCGACACCTCGGAGATGGGCCGACGCCCCCCCACGTGGAAGCGCACCAGCGCGGGGATGTTGTCAAACTGGTCCTGTTCGAACTGGAACAGCTCCCGCGAGTAACCCTGGGCAACGAGAGGTCAGAAATCAGGGCTGCGGTCGCCATGTTCAAACAGAGGCACCCGGCTGGGCTGGAGTCCAAGCATATTTGCCCTCTCTGGAGGGCTAGGGCGGGGCGGTAATGCGGTTCGGTGAGTCAGAAGGGAGAGGGGAGTCAGAGGGGAGAGAGTGACTCCAGGTTTGGGGAATGCACACAGCAACAGCAACAGCAGCGGCATGCTGGGACACATTCAAGGTGCAGTAGGCAATACTTTTTTCAAAATACTTTTGGCAAAATTATAAAATTTACCCATTATATTCCAGCAGCTATCAATAAATCAAGTGCTCTGGGAAAAAAATCTGGTTCCTGTGAGTGTCCTGGGCTCTGTACTAAGCTGTCAAAAAATCTCTCAACCCGGTCTTCTAAAAAACAACCAATCAGGGCTAGCTATGTAGCTACCAATCAGGGCTAGCTATGTAGCTACCAATCAGGGCAACTGTCTACAAGCAAAATATCCTCCCCATAGAATAAACCCCTCCCTGTCTGCCTGTCTCCCCACATGCACTGGAGCAGTGTATTTCAACCTTTTTTGAGCCAAGGCACATTTTTTACATTAAAAAAAATCCTGAGTCACACCACCAACCAAAAGTGTTACTAATTAAGTGAAGTTGGATAATTTCCCACGGCACACCTGACGATCTCTCACGGCACACTAGTGTGCCGCGGCACAGTGGTTGAAAATCGCTGCACTGGAGCATCATTTGGTGGGAGGGGCTTAAGAGAGAGATAGTCGGGAGGAGAGCAAAAGGGGGAAGTCTTTTTGCCTTGTATGTATATTTTCAAACTTGCCGACTGCAGCTTTAATTAAGCGCCGACCAGACCTGGGTTTAAATAGTCTTTGTTTTGCATTCAAATACTTTTCTGCATTTGACTAAGCTTGCCTGGTGTATTGGAACAAATTAAATAATCCCAAAAGTGTAAACCCCGCCCATATTATCTTCCTAGCAGGCTCAAATTCTCCAGGCAAGATCAATAGAGCACAGAAAAGTATTTGTATCCAAAACAATACTATTTGAACCCAGGTCTGGCACCAACAGCTTGTCTATGGTGGGGGCAAATTCTAGGTGAGGGGAGGCTTTATAGGAAGGGGGTGTGGTTCTATGAGTGGGCTGATACTGTAGAATGTGGGGGGAGGAGTTTAGCAGCGGGTAGATGCTGTAGAATGTGGGGGGAGGGGTTTAGCAGTGGGTAGATGCAGTAGAATGTGGGGGGAGGGGTTTAGCAGTGGGTAGATGCTGTAGAATGTGGGGGGAGGGGTTTAGCAGTGGGTAGATGCTGTAGAATGTGGGGGGAGGGGTTTAGCAGTGGGTAGATGCTGTAGAATGTGGGGGGAGGGGTTTAGCAGTGGTTAGATGCTGTAGAATGTGGGGGGAGGGGTTTAGCAGTGGGTAGATGCTGTAGAATGTGGGGGGGAGGGGTTTAGCAGTGGGTAGATGCTGTAGAATGTGGGGGGGGTTAGCAGTGGGTAGATGTTGTAGAATGTGGGGGGGGGGGGTTAGCAGTGGGTAGATGTTGTAGAATGTGGGGGGAGGGGTTTAGCAGTGGTTAGATGCTGTAGAATGTGGGGGGAGGGGTTTAGCAGTGGGTAGATGTTGTAGAATGTGGGGGGAGGGGCTTAGCAGTGGGTAGATGCAGTAGAATGTGGGGGGAGGGGCTTAGCAGTGGGTAGATGCAGTAGAATGTGGGGGGAGGGGCTTAGCAGTGGGTAGATGCTGTAGCTTGCTGGTGGGGTCAGGTGTAGAAGGCGGGTGGAGGCATAGAAAGCAGACTGTAGAGCAGGGCAGGGGTTTGTTGGGTGGGGGGTGGGAATGTGGGTGAAGTTTGGGTTTGTAGAGTGGGGGGAAGGGGGTGGAGTTTGGGAGTGGGCGGTACCTTCTTGGGCCTCAGCACCACGCGGATGATCTTGAAGTGCATGGCCTCGTTCTTCCAATGACAGCTTAGCACGTAGTCCCCACGGCTGGAGAGAGAATCTCTGATCAGGAAGTCCCCATCTCTCTCCAACAGCTCCTCTGCCCCCTGCAGGAGAGATAGAAAGGAGGGGAGAGACAGGGGAGTGAAAGAGAAAGCGAGAGAGAGAGATTAGCTGTTACAGGTCTGTGAGAAATACAGGTGTATGAGATTTACAGGTATGTAATTGAGTTACAGTTCTGTGGGAGTTACAGGTCTGTAATTGTGTTACAGGTGTGTGAAAGTTACAGGTATGTAACTACAGGTATATGAGAGATACAAGCACATAAAGAGTTACAGGTATATGAAAGAGATGGCAGGTGTGTCGAGGTGGTGTACAGGAAAGAATTAGAGACATTTGTGTTGAGGGGGTGTACAGGTGAGAGATACAGGTGTACAGGTGAGGGATACAGGTGTACAGGTGAGGGTTACAGGTATACAGGTGAGAAATACAGGTGTACAGGTGAGAACTACATGTGTACAGGTGAGGGATACAGGTGAGGGATACAGGTGTACAGGTGAAAAATACAGGTGTACAGGTGAGGGATACAGATATACAGGTGAGAAATACAGGTGTCCGTGTGAAGAATGCAGGTGTACAGGTGAGGGTTACAGGTATACAGGTGAGTATACAGGTGTACATGTGAGGGATACAGGTGTACATGTGAGAAATACAGGTATACAGGTGAGAAATACAGGTGACAGATACAGGTGTACAGGTGTGGGATACAGGTGTGCAGGTGTACCTCTCTCTGAAGCTGGCCGTGGTACCAGGCGTGGCTCCTCAGATCCTCTGTGCTCAGCTTCAGTTCTTCTTCTAGTTCTTTCTTTAGAGAGTCCATCCCTCTCCTCCCCCCAAAAACCTGCCCCCACAGACACACTGCGGTCAGTACACCCTGCCTATACTACACACTGCAGACAGTACTCCCCACACACACACCCGCATATTCTACACACTGCAGACAGTACTCCCCATACACACACCTGCCTATACTACACACTGCAGTCAGTACACCGCCCACACACACACCTGCCTATACTACACACTGCAGACAGTACTCCCCACATACACACCTGCCTATACTACACACAGTACACCGCCCACACACACACCTGCCTATACTACACACTGCAGACAGTACTCCCCCCACACACACCTGCCTATACTACACACTGCAGTCAGTAAACCGCCCACACACACACCTGCCTATACTACACACTGCAGACAGTACTCCCCATACACACACCTGCCTATACTACACACTGCAGACAGTACACCGCCCACACACACCTGCCTATACTACACACTGCAGTCAGTACACCGCCCACACACACACCTGCCTATACTACACACTGCAGACAGTACTCCCCACACACACACCTGCCTATACTACACACTGCAGTCAGTACACCGCCCACACACACCTGCCGATACTACACACTGCAGTCAGTACACCGCCCACACACACCCGCATATACTACACACTGCAGTCAGTACACACTGCAGTCACTACACCCCACCCTACACACACACACACACATACATCCTGCTCTGTAGTCTGACAGTGAGTACTGATGATACAGGGAAGCCTTAATCTCTCTTTGTTCCACTGGGTACAGTGCATACTGTGTACAGTACATGTCTCTGCAAAGAGAAGTGATGTCACCTCCTGTTTATCCCTGTGTACACAAACTACAGGCTACATCATGTACATGCAACTTCCTCGCTGACAACTGACGCCATCACTTCCTGTATATGCATGACCACACAAGCACAGATCACCCTTACCTTCAGGTGACTCAAATACACACCAACACTCTTCCGCTTGCTGGAATCAGAGCACAATAAATGCACATTAGGCACAGCCAATTAGCTTCAACGTAAATATAAACAGGGCAGAAGGTGAGTAGACAATGGCTGCGTCCCAAATCGCATAATTCCATGCTCCGGGCACGCATAGCGAGCGCGCGCATCCATGTGAGTCCATAGCGAAGTACGGTAGTGTGGAGCACGAGAGTATGCGATTTGGGACACAGCCAACGTTGCCAGATGCTTGAATTAATTCCCCCTAAAAAAAATCCTGAAACCCCCCCGTCTTCAATTGACTCCCAATACAATTTTCACACACTTTGTCCCCCATACCTCCTTTTAAAATCCCCCATCTGTCATGGACTCCCATACATTTTTTCCCCAAAACTTCCCCTATGATTTTTGCTAAATCCCCCAGTCTGGCAACTCTGAGATGCACAATGACCTCTGACCCCGTGGCCTTTGGTGATGTGTTTCTGATTGGCTCAGTACTGAACATGGGACAAGCTTGCTTCTGCAAGGGTGCCGTTTAAAAAAACAACGACATATACCTATGCATTTTGGTAAGTAACTTGCTAGACTGCATCAGCCTGGTAATATAGTGAAACTAGATAATGGTTAAGTAATTTAGGACTATAACCAGTGTCAAACTTTTAAAATAAAGTATAGTCCCTAATTGTGCCAGTCAGACAAGCCCTTGCACGCTACCCTATGATCTTCCAAAAGGGTTTGCAGTAGAATAGCTTGTAGCATTGCTACAGTTTGCGGTTGAGAAACACATGTGTGTCTAATTGAGGAGACATGAGCAACAAACTACAAACAGATATTGCTGTCAGGTGTTTGGAGCTATACCTCAACCCTTGAACAGGATTTAGCATGTTTGGATAAGGGATTTCAGAAAACACGATACCTGCGTGTAAGGCAATGCTAGCCGAAGCATTGAAGCGGATCAGACATGACCAAGACTCAACCGCCACCAGAACGCGCTGTAGCCTACTCTGTCTCGCTCACCAAATACCTCATTGGCTTTCTTCTGTTAGTACATTTGGGAAGTGGTATACATTATTTATTAAAATTAAAAAAATCAATCAAGCTGCTTCAGTTTAAGTTAACGTTCTACTCTTTCCTGGACGTTAAAAAAGTTCGCTGGACCATGACATTTATGAGCTCTGAATTGTAGTTCTGTCTGACTGCAGAGGGCACGTGACCCCGGCAATATTCTTGTTCTCGGCTGGAGTTGTCAGGGACACGGGCAGGATGAAGGCGCTGCCAAAATCCCGTGTTAATGGCCGAAACTTTGCCTTTTAATAGTCACATCCTTCCTGATCCGACAGGGAGGGGGCCATTGTTCTGTGCGTAACCGCAAGCAAAGGCTGCGTAACCGCGGGAGACCTCGGAGGTTACTTCCATCGCCAAGGGCGTTAGTGCTGACACAAATCAGTGGAGACACATTCCAAAGGTATTTGGGAGAAAAATGTAAATGGTCAGCAACGGGTTTTTTTTCATTATCCGTTAACCAGGCCTAAATACTGTACTTTTGGTAAATGTATCTTAACCATCTATAGACTGACAGCATAACTTTTAATAAAGGATCCGTCCACCAAAAGTATGGCTATCCCAAACGAATTACATAATATGTTTGTCTGCGCGTTTTAGTCCTTGAGGATACACTGTAGACTACACACACGCATCTGCACAGGGCTTTCAAAGTTGGATACAGCCGTTCACAAAACGTGCCGGGACAGCGGCTGCCCAATTATGACACGCATTTCAACTGTCAATTTTGAAGAAAAAAAATTAAGCAACTGTACTCTGGAGTCCTAATCGATGTTTTTTTGTTTGTTTTTTGTTTTACAAAATAACTGTTGCACAAGTATGTACATTGATGTTACATAAGAGCACTCCTCAGTCCTGGTATTATGTTTTGAACGGAAGGGATTACATTAGGTGATGTATCATCGCTACCTGAGTTTGCAAACTTAAGGAAATAGAATATACAGTAGCCTACACTAGAATACAATATATTATTTAAACACTTAACAATATACAAGTAAACATACACAGATGTCTGATTTTTAAAAAATATACTATTAAAATACATGTTCGTTACAGTCTATATATTCAATATATTTTCAATGTGTGGCAGTCGTTATATTAAATGTTCCCAAGTCCTCGCAGCCTATAGGCTACTGCTTATTGCCATGGTAATTTATAACATTTAAGGTGGCTTAAATAAACTTCGACCGTTATGCCACGTTTACCACAATATTGACAATGGCAATGTAAAAATACATAGCCCATGCTTAGTTGTTCTATCGGCGTTTTCCGTGTAAACGAAGGTCCAGGGAGTCTAGTCGTGACAGCGACACTTGGCACAGAGCATAACCTGGAATCCGCAACGGTCGAAGTCGCACCGTAGCTTACCTGCACGCCTCAAGCCCTCCCCTGTCTTAATGCCGTAACATTTTCGGCTTGTTGTTTGGCATAGGGACGTCCAGTGTAACAATCCAAAACAAAAATGGGAGTTTAAATCCATGCGCCGTAGTCTCTCACCTCCTAAAACACGTTGCAGTTTTTTTTAACGTGCCCTTACAAGTTTTTGGAATCCATTTTCCACGCCTCGGAGCAGAAGTTAGCGCTATCTAAGGCATTCCACGGATTCCACGCTCGCTCCCCGTTCACTGCGTACACAGGCCACAGTCTGACAAATTCCTCCAGGTGAAAAAAAAGTTTGTAAGCCACCGGCGTTAGGCGACATGAAAGCGAAAACTGCAAACGCTAACCAAAAGTCAGGACTGGCGTTTCGTTAGCTTGATTCGTCAACTCGCACCCCTCCCCTATTGCAATTTCACTCACTATCTGAGAGAGAACTAGTAGCCTACAAGAAGTTTTTTTTTTTTTTACTATTATCTCGGGCATTGCACAATACAAAGTGTATCTTTACAAGGCTGTACCATTTGCAATGGCTCTCGGAGGGGCATTCGATTTATTTCGACAAGAGCTTTTTTGTTTTTCCAAGTAGATTAATGCACATTCAACGACTAAATCCAATATATATACATTTCAAACGTGCTCTGTGCCTTTACAATATCGACAGGGCCCGAGGACAGTTAACGATTACTGGCTGCGTCTTGATTACAGTGTCAACCTGGACGTGCATATTTCTGACCCGAACCTGACTCAATAAGAATATTTCTTCAGGACAGTCGAGAGCTGGAGTTCAATTAAATGTATTTGTTACATCTTAAAGCATAAAAGCCTACGCAATAAACGTCGTGTAATTTGTCAAGCTCAGAAAATTGCTGTACTGTTCATATTTGCCCCAGGTACTAGTGTTTACCTTCATTTCCGAAAATGTTTTTAAAATGTATTATTAGGCTGTGCACATATATTATGATTGTTGCTGTTTATTACTGCGCGACTGGTTAAATATAGTCTTTTAACCAGTTTCAGCAGTAAGAAAAAAATAACCATAAAACGATTACGAATACTACTGCTGCTATTATTATTCCTACCTCTAAGCCGTATTAATGAACAACATATACAAAAACAACAGCAAGTGCCAGCTCTACTCAAAGTTGGTGTAAGTGGTGACGATAGACTAACTTTATGCCATCATTACATGGTAAAAAATTATCTGTAGCCTCCCGTTGTTTGCTAATATTATGCTCAAATGACTTTACATTATTAATTTGCTTTTGGACTGATAGTGGAACATTCCTAGTTGCCACACCCAGCCCAATGGGAAGGGAATGCTGTGTGTGTGTGAGAGAAAGAGAGAGAGAGAGGGAGAGAGAAAAAGAGGGGTAAATAGAGTGGTTGCTAAGGGCAATACATACAGACCAGTAGCCAAAGCTCAGGTCATGCATCCTGTAGCTACCTGGAAGGTGAACTACAGCTGAACCTGTATCCGCGCACAGTGGCCAAAATCTGCAGGCAAGGCTACACTGGACACACTTCGTGTGCTGGCACACAGGTCATTTTCCAGGTATAGACAAGTTTTGCTGCGACACCACACTGAATATGCGCGTGCAGACGGGGCAGAAGATCACAAGTATTTCGCAGAGTCGGCAGCCGTATCCAGAGTGCCTCACCTTAGACTAGACTACATCCTGAAATGATCCTTTTATTTAGATTAGATATGGCTATTTAATCATGCCGCAAGGCTGCGTTCATAGCCGTGATTATAATCGGTATCCTTTCACACACGTCCTTGTCAATTAATAATTGATAATGGTAAACTTGTGTCTGTGGTGTTGGGTCCATGTGGGCCTGTGAGTTGACTTGTGTCTGTGGTGTTGGGTCCATGTGGGCGTGAGCTGACCTGTGTCTGTGGTGTTGGGTTCATGTGGGCATGTCAGTTGGCTTGTGTCTGTGGTGTTTAGTCCATGTGCAGTGTCAGTTGGCTTGTGTCTGTGGTGTTGGGTCCATATGGGCGTGTGAGTTGGCTTGTGTCTGTGGCGTTGGGTCCATGTGCAGTGTCAGTTGGCATGTGTCGGTGGTGTTGGGTCCATGTGGGTGTGTGAGTTGACTTGTGTCTGTGGTGTTGGGTCCATGTGGGCGTGTGAGTCGATTTGTGTTTGTGGTGTTGGGTCCATGTGGGCGTGTGAGTTAGCGTGTGTCTGTGATGTACTTTTCCCCTCCAGCTCTTCTGGGCGAGTTCTTTCTGCTGTTCCACCATCTGGTCTGCACGGCCAACGTTAATCATCTGCTAAAGCCGTGTGGGTTTTATGGTCTTTTCTCTACACGCATGTTGAGACAGATATAATTGGTGGACTTGTGCTTGCAGCATTTGGAGGGGTATTAAATGCTCTGGGTCTCGTGGGAATGTCTATGCCAGTTCTTCTATCCAGGTAATTATTCGGTGCCGTATCATGAGAATGAGATTATTGTCTCTCATTACATCATCCCAATAATATGACCCCCTGCAGCTCTGCACACAGGGGCTGAAAAACATTCAGAAGAGCAAGTGTGTGTGCACGTGTGTGTACGCATGTGTGTGTAAAGTATTTTACCTCTATATTAATATTAGGTGTGTTTGTGAGTGAGGTACTATAATATCCTGAGATGCAGGGTGGGTGTGGCACAACAGGTAAGTGTAGTGACATCTAGGGCAGGTAAGTACAGTCACCTATATGGCAGGTAAGTACAATGATCTATAGGTCTGGTAAGGACAGTGACCTTTAGGGCAGGTAAGCATAGTGACCTGAAGATCAGGTAGGGACAGTGACCTGTAGGGCAGGTAAGTACAGTGACCTGTAGGGCAGGTAAGTATAGTGACCTGTAGAGCAGGTAGGGACAGTGACCTATAGTGCAGGTAAGTACAGTGACCTGTAGGGCAGGTAGGGACAGTGACCTGTAGAGCAGGTAAGTATAGTGACCTGTAGAGCAGGTAAGTACAGTGACCTGTAGAGCAGGTAAGTACAGTGACCTGTAGAGCAGGTAAATACAGTGACCTGTAGAACAGGTAAGTATAGTGACCTGTAGAGCAGGTAAATACAGTGACCTGTAGAGCAGATAAGTACAGTGGCTTGTAGAGCAGGTAAGTACAGTGACCTGTACGGCAGGTAGGGACAGTGACCTGTAGAGCAGGTAAGTACAGTGACCTGTACGGCAGGTAGGGACAGTGACCTGTAGAGCAGGTAAGTATAGTGACCTGTAGAGCAGGTAAGTACAGTGACCTGTAGAGCAGGTAAGTACAGTGACCTGAAGGGCAGGCAGGCTCGGTGGCACTGAGGAGCACTACAATACCTGTGCTGTTCTTTGTGGGGAGGGCCGGGGGATGGGGGTGCCCCCACCTCCTGCAGGGGGCTGAGCTGGGAGCAGGAGGAGGAGAGGGTGGCCCTGTGTTTGAAACGGGGCAGGATGCTCAGCCGAAACAGGTCCGCCGCCTGCCCTGACAGCCTGCGGTTCGGCTTAATCATGTCCATGGAGGAGCCCAGCGAGTACTTCCGGGTCACCTTGCGTGAGGTCACCGCACTGACCCCTGGGAGGAGAAGTCACAACAAGAGTAGAAAGGTCAGTGGGTAGTGGTGAGTCACATAAGCTACTTGCAGGTCACCCTGCACTATCCCCTGGGCTGCGTCCCAATACTCGAAAAATGCATCCTCCTTTCCTCCACTACCACGTCCTCTCCTCCGTGCCCTGGAAACCGATCTTTGTGTTTTAATCTAATGTTGCTGTTTACATATGAATGGTTACATATTAATTAATGTTTCGACATAAACCATAATATCAGGTACATTGTAGCCTGTACATGCAACTTCTTGGACTTGAAACGTACAGGTAGTTTTGCATACTTCCAGGTAGGCGACGAGTGGAGGAAAGGAGGTGAGGAGTGAAGAATATTGGGACGCACCCCTGGGGAATCAAAACAAAAGCAGAAGGGTTACAGGTCACAAAAGCAACCTCCAGGTCACGTTGTGCAGGGTCACCACACTGCCCCCCTACTGGTCACAAAACAAGAGGGGAGGTTCAGATTCTCAAAGGCTGCTGGGTAAATCAGCCTGATACTCTGTGGAAAGTCTGGTTCACTACAGTAAGGGCCTCTTGCCCTAAAACATATATTGTGTTTAATGCATTTTTAGTGTAAATTAGTGTATTTACATGGCCTGAATGGAAGAACTAATTGTTCTGTCTGATCCATTGACCTGCTGCTGCTCTCGAGAAGAGATGTGTGGACTGGAATGTCGATGTTTTTAAAACTATATTTGTAGGTTAACAGTGTGTGTGTAGGAGTGCCCACTGTCCAAACACAGAGCCTGTCCCTTCTCCCCTGAGTCTGTGTGTGTTTATGTGTGTATTTCTGCATGTGTGTGTTTGTTTGTGCGTGTGTGTGTTCGTGTGTGAACATGCAAACTTTCCAAAGTTGGCAAACCAATTATTTTTCTTACTTGCTCAGTCGGTAGAGCATTGCACTTTTAATCTGAGGGTCCAGGGTTCAAGTCCCTGTTTGGGCAAGATAGTTCACACTGTTTGACCGACACTGAAAGCCTTGAACCACGTCTGTTTTCAATTTTGAAGTGCAAGTTTCATGTGTGAAAAGCCACAGATTATAGGTCGTTGATTTATCTCCCTATGTGAAAATCTCACCTGAACACATGTGTGTCGCATCACGTAAAACAGCAAGAAAGGGCGGAAGTCAGTGTGATTTAAATCCTGAAAGGTCAGTTTTATCTGTGTGTAAGTGCTTTTCCATTTTGTTTCATGGAAAGTACGGTTTATGTTGTCAGTTTAAGGACCCTTTTTTTGATGGTCAAGCTTTCAAGATATCGTTTATAGCAGCAATAGTTTTAATATATGCAACTTCAGCTCGGAAATTTTTTGCTGTCAAAAAAAGCTAAATAAATCAAATCAATGACCTCAATGTGATTTGAACTCGCAAGCTTTTGAGCTGGAGACAGACATCCTACCGTTGCACCACAAAGTCCAACTTGGATTCCAAAATTGATTACTTACACCACTTTTTCATATTACAGTGTAACAGTAACTGTACACTGCCAAATATCACAGATTATGAATACTTCATACATGTCCCAATATGGATCCGACTCCCGATTCTATCAATCACTCTTGATGCTTCATACATGTCCCAATATGGATCCGACTCCCGATTCTATCAATCACTCTTGATGCTTCATACATGTCCCAATATGGATCCGACTCCTGATTCTATCAATCACTCTTGATGCTTCCTACATGTCCCAATATGGATCCAACTCCTGATTCTACCAATCACTCTTGATGCTTCATACATGTCCCAATATGGATCCGACTCCCGATTCTATCAATCACTCTTGCTCACAGGGCCTGTATAGCTCAGTTGGTAGAGCATCAGACTGAGAGTTGCGGGTTCAAGTCCCTGTTTGGGTGGCATAGTTCACAATGTTGGACTGGTATTGAACCAGCTGCGTTTCTAGTTCTAGTTTCATGAGTGAAAAGCAGAACTCGTTGATCCATCTCCCAATATGGAAATCTCTCTTGAACATATACATCAAACAGAACGTGAGTGTGTAAATTTGTGAGTGTGTACCTGAGCTGGGGGTCAGTCTCTGCTGATGTCGTTTGAGTTGGGTTATGATGGTTTCTCTATGTTCAGGATCGTCCACTCCTGCCTCCTTAAGATCTCCCTCTGTCACATACAACATACCCTGTGGAGATGGCAACACACACACACACACACACAAACACACACATGCAGACATGCACACGCGCACACACACACACACACACACACACACACACACACACACACACACACACACACACACACACACACAAGGACACACACGGACACAGACACCCACATGCATGGACACACACACACACACACACACACACACACACACACACACACAGAGGCCTTATTAACGCCAAGGTATTACAGCCATTGACTCCCCCTAACTCACTCCTCTGTACTCAGTATATGCCTGATGAGCAAGAGTCAGAGATCTGCAGCCCATAAGATGGACAGACAGGCAAACTCAGAGAGAAAGAGATAGGGAGGGAGATTGACAGAAATGAGAAGTCTCCTTTCATGTTGTACGTGTTGGCAGTACTGCTTTGCTCCAAGCTCCTGCCAGTAGAGCACCATTGATTTGCACTGAATTGAACAAACTTGTCAGTAATACAATACAAAGACAGATAAGCAGACGGACAGACCTCCAGTCCATAGTACCGTCCCTCCAGAGACTTGGTGTATTGTGAGAGGCCAATCTGTCTCAGCCACCAGGCTATGGAGCGGTTATTCATGCCTGATGTGTACTGGGTCAAACCCAGGTCAGGCCCAGGTAAGGTTCTAGACAGGATCAAAATGACAAGGCCAGCCTTAGAAACTGGTTAAAACATGTCCTGTGTGTGTTTGTGACAGTGAGTGCATGTGTGTGCATGTATGGATGTGTGGATGTGTGGATACGTGTCTGTGTGCATTGCGTGTCCATGCGTGTGAATGAGTGTGCATCTGTGTGTGCAGGTGTATCTATGACATAACATAACAACGTAGGGGATGTGTCTACTTTCTTCAGAGCATGTGTATGTATGTGTACGTGTGTGTATGCATGTTCATGTGTATGTATGTGTGCATACGTGTGCTGATGTGTATGTCAGTTACCTTGTTTTACATACATATATAACATACTGTGTGTATGGGTGGTCAAATGTATGCATGTGTATGTGTGTGTATGGCTGCTTATGTCTATGTATGTATGCATACGTGTGTGTATGTGTGGTAATGTGTATGTATGTATGCATACGTGTGTATGTGTGCTCATGTGTATGTATGTATGCATACGTGTGCTCATGTGTATGTCAGTTACCTTGTTTTACATACATATATAACATACTGACAGTTTGCTGTAGAGTCCCACTCTTCATATGTACCGCCATGCCAACAGACATCTTTATAGACAGTTATAATAATTACACAGCTTTATAGACAGTTATAATAATTACACAGCTTTATAGACAGTTATAATAATTACAAAAGCGCTAGTTTTTCAGCTGGGTTTGTGTTGACAGTAGAGTGTGCGCTTATACTCTGCTTCTCTCTATCTCTCTCATTTTCACACACACCCTTGTGTGCGCACCCATGGGCACAAGCACGTACACACACCCCTCCAGCTGTGTTAGTGATGAGAGCGGTATGTGGCACCTACCTGTGTGTGTGAGGAGGAGGAGGAGGAGGAGGAGGAGAAGTGGGGGGGTAGGCCTCGTCCCCAGCTCCTAGTCAGCCTCGCTTTCACTCTGGTTCCTCTGTGTCTTTCAGTCTGTTCTTCTCTTTCTTCACCTTCTCTCTTTCTTTAATAACCCAGGTCGACCTCTCTTTCTATCTCTCTTTATCTCTGTTTATCTGCTCCCTTTCTCTTTTTCTCTCTCTGTCTCTGTCTTTCTTGGTTTCCCAGTGAGTGAATTCCAGAAGCCCGCGGTTGCTCAAACGTGAACGGTTGCTTCCCTGGCCAATCAGGGTGCAGGGAATGCCCCTGGGGTCCCTCGTCCTGCCAATCAGAGAACGAGGATTCTTTGGGCGTACTAGAGAGGCCATATCATACAAGCTGGGGCAGATTCACACATACTTGAGATTCAGGTTAGGAAAGAGGGAGAGAGAGAGGGAGAGATAGAGAGAAAGAGAACGAGGGAGAGGAAAACAGAGGGTGACAGAGGGAGAAATGAGG
This sequence comes from Ilyophis sp. 1 JC-2022, assembly GCA_022702515.1. NCBI lineage: Eukaryota > Metazoa > Chordata > Actinopteri > Anguilliformes > Synaphobranchidae > Ilyophis > Ilyophis sp. 1 JC-2022. The sequence continues at coordinate 65,506,034 of CM040405.1, read as the reverse complement.
AAGACGGAAAGCAGGAAGATTCAGTCTCTGACAGAAACATGTTCTGACAGATAACACTGTCTGTCTGCCTGCCTGTCTATCTGTCTACTAAACTGTTTGCTCAGATCGAAAGGGGAATGAAAGTATTTATTTGTTCACCTTTATTTAAATCTTGGAAGATCATTGAGGGTGGCCTTCATTTGAAACAATGCAGAGCTTACAGAAAAAACATACAGTATTAAAACAAATCATAAACCATCTAAACATATTGAAGCAAACACAAAACATTAAAACATATCAAAACAAAACAAACATCATAAAACAAATAAAACAATGTGAATAATCAGTTAAAACAGCTACAAACTGAGTCAATATGAACAGTATACAATGATCTACTCATGAGAATTTCTAAAATAATAACCAGTGGAGCATTTCAACCGTGGTGGAAAACAATGGATCTGTGAGAACACACCTTCTTTATTAAAAAAAGAGAATTAATTTGCATCAATATGACAGGGAAGCTGCTTTGGTAACAGCAACAGAAGACCTGCTCGTGCATGCTTACGCTCGCTACATTAGATTTCCTCCTGCTTTTCACACCTCACTAATGCCTCTGGCTCTGCTAGCTGCTCCAAACTTTCACTGATAGCTGCTGTATATATCTGCATATTCACTGTACCTCACAGGACATGCTGGCAGTATGGATGTTATTGGAATTTTGTCTGTTGGATGAGTGTGCCGACCTTGTGGATTCAATGTGGTGTCCCTCAAGGGTCTTTCCTGGGTCTCTATGATTTTCAGCAGTTATGTACTCTTATTAGGAAAAAACATTCTTGCATATGACCAAAAAAAAAACAGTGGTCACAAGTGAAATAGGATTTGATACTGATTTTAAAGACAAATGGTTTCAGGATATGCTACAGCTTTTTGGGTTGCTATCTTGTCCTCTGAGTCATTGTAAAATAACTATATAAATTATGTCATATTGATAAATGAAATGCATCAATATTACCGTCCGTAGGCTCTATATGTGCCGTTCTTGTTTGAGGCGTTGAAGATGCAGTATTAAAATGCTACACTAGAGGGAGACAACTGCAATGACAACAGGAATCTGACACCATTTAAATTAGGCCCTAAAATTGTAACTCCCACATGCTCTCTTATTTACATGCACAGACACACACACACTCACCCTTCCATACTAGAGTATGCCTGTTGAGTATTTTCTCTTAATGTAGTATACTTAAAACCCCCTTATGATATACTTACTTCCGGGGTTTCGCTGAGTATATTTGGGAGCATACTTTTTCAAGAAGTATGTGATTTTGGTCGTGTAAATATGATGCACGGCTTCATTTTAAAAATCAGGTGCAGCTTTGCTGATGTTTTCCTTCAATAACAACAAAAACAACACGTGACATGACCGTTCAAGGGTAGGACAGCTTATGACACTTCCACAGTATGGTTGGAAAATAGTATGGAGGATCTTTAGTTAATATCTTATTAGCATACTGCACGTTGCATACTAAACAGTAGACAGTAAACCGTAGGGCTCTGTTTTGGACACAGCCAGAGCTTTGTAACACACACACACACACACACACAATGCTTTCCTGATCTGAATTAAGTCTTTTTGGGGGAAAACAGCCCATAGCTTATTAGTCATAGATAGCTCTGCATCAGCTGTGTATTAAAATAGCTCTCTCTGTTCCTTACATCTGTTTCAGTTAAATAATTAACTTGCGGCTGACCAAAAAAAGAAGTTGAATTTAGTCCATTCGTCTATCTTCAACCTCCATCCGAGAAGCAGGGGGCATCAGAAAACACACACTCATGTGACAACCCCTACAGATATGGGCTCCATACTCGCATTATTAATCTATGTAATTTGTCCAATTCACCATAATGCAGTTATTTTATTATCAATGGTGTATTATTATTTTATTAACGGTGTAATTTCTATTTTTTTGTAGTAATGCTATATGGTGGTGAATCAATAGGCTATAGTTTACTAGTACAACTGTCCGATCCCTGTATAACCATTTCGCCAAGGATTATGAAAATCAAATTCCCATCTTGAAACTGTTACACAATTTTTCAGTTTCGTTTCACATAAATGTTGGCTATGAAAAAGCAGTCGCGCGTGTATTTTCAGTTATAGAATGAGGAAGAACTACCGCAGCCATCTTCAGTCTAGGCATGTTCTCTGAACATACACACTCTTCCACGTACACCTCTCCCTCTTCTTGACTGGCTGGTGATAGGGATACTGAACTCAATGTGAGGTAATGTTTTGAAACTGAAAGTAGCCTGAACTTATAAACTTATTTTTGTGGTGATACAAAGACAAATAGGCCAATTAAAAACAGACAGGCAGATTCAGGTTTTCGTCCTATAATAATCTATCCACCCAGACACTTAAGTCGGCTTGTTTAGCTATTGTGATGGTGGGATAAACACCCTGGCTTTCCTTTATTGGTAAAACAAGCAAGGCAATATATGTGTATGCATTTGAGCAGAGAATATTCCGGAAGAGCGGGTATTTAATTCTGCAGGAAGCGGAATCACCCCTCTTTGGTATCCCTCGACAACCCCACTAAGTGAACATGCTTGTATTCCTTGCATGGAAACTCAAGGACATCTAAAATGGTAGGCAATACTAATAGCCAACAGCCTACAAGGTGATAACACATCTTTATTCTTGCTTAATACCGAAGCCTAAATGCCTAATTATCATTATTTATTTGTTTTATACTACAGGAATTATCTTAGTTCATTTATTTTTTTTAGCGTGTGGACGATGTCCTTATTGAGAATTCAGATTTCCGTCCCTACTTTCTGTCGGGTTCTTCTTAAAATTCAATTACTTTTAGAAATTTGACATAACTAAATTAAATATAATTAAAATAATAGAAATATAAATCATTTAATAAACAAAATAGTATTTTTAAGTAGTAGCTTAATAAATAATGTTGAGCGTGTTATGATGATTTTAACTGAGCATGTTATGATGATTTTAACTGAGCGTGTTATGATGATTTTAACTGAGCGTGTTATGATGATTTTGACTGAGCGTGTTATGATGATTTTAACTGAGCGTGTTATGATGATTTTAACTGAGCCTGTTATGATGATTTTAACTGAGCGTGTTATGATGATTTTAACTGAGCGTGTTATGATGATTTTAACTGAGCGTGTTTTAATGATTTTAACTTTTAACCCAACTGCTGGGTAACTTCGCTTTTTCATTGTGAAGTTTTATGAGTTTTACTCTTTCGGGGTTATGAACTTATTGTGTTTTCACCCACAGCTGTGTGTGGAATGTCTGTGGACACTTCGGGCCTTTTAGCACAAGCAAAATCAATAATATGACCATTGATTGGTCATTGGTCATGCAAAACCAATAACACAACCAATTATTGGTCATGGTTATTGTTTTGCACAAATCATTGGTTGTGTTATAAGTTTTGCTTGTGTTAAAAGGTTTTGCACATGCTAAAGGTCTTAGTAAATCAGGCTTTGTGTACAAAGATGATTTTGGGGAACAGTTTTTGTCAATAGTGATGTATCGTTACTTTTATCAAATGCAAATTTTTATTTTTTTCCCCCATTGTGAATGACAAGGTTACACTAATTAAAAGTTTTTACTGTTTTAGGATTATTTATGGTTTATTATGACAGTATTAAATAGATCAATTTGACCTGTAACCTAATAGATGTAACTATTTTTTTTAACATAATGCAATTTATCATAAATACTAAAATACATATATTTCACAGCAGTGAATTGAAAAATATATATTGCAATATTTCAAAGCAGCAATAATTCTTATTGGCAATGTATTGTCAAGTGTTGCAGTATCTTGATAATATATTTTATTTGAAATATATTGCATTATATCCCCCCCTGTAAGGGAGAGCAATCCAAAATCTCACAACTGTTCCCACTGTTATATCCCGTGGAATGTTACCCATAGTTTGTAATGTAATATCGTAAATCCAGTGTAATCTCTTTGTAATCTCACTGAATAAAATGTATGTAATCTCCCTGGTAGAAATATAATTTGCCATCCCCTTGGTGTAAAGTAGTCTTTGTAATTGTTTCTCATATATGTGGCTCACAGATCTGAGCTCTGCCCAACTCTGCAGAGCTCTGCAGCCCCTACACACGCTGTACACTTCCTGCTGCTGTTGTGGTAAATTCACACACACACACACACACACACACACACACAAACTTCCGCAGGCATGCACTCTGGCGCGCACACACACACACACACACACACGCACGAACGCACACAGACACACATGTGTGCACACAACTGAAACACATGCACACACACACACACACACACACACATACTCACACACACTCTCTCTATTGCTCTCTGAGGTAAATGCAGTGAGCAGAACTTTGTGTGGTGGCAGAAAGAGGAAGTTAAAATGTTTCTCTGAGAGAGAGAGAGAGCGAGCGAGAGAGAGAGAGAGAGAGAGAGAGATGAGAAAGGAGAGCGAGACAGAGACAGCTCCAGACTGTATCAGAAGTATATGAGAAGAGTGTGCAGTGGCGAGAGGGGGACTGTGTGGGACAGTGGTGTGGATTTGGGTCTTTTGAGCGATGGAACTGTGGAGGCAGTGTGCGGCCTGGCTGATCCAGTGCCGGGTGCTGCCAGAGAATCACCGGGTCACCTGGGAGACGGCGCAGGTGTGTGACCTGGCTCACGCGCTCAGGGACGGGGTGCTGCTATGCCAGCTCCTAAACAACCTGCTGCCCCAGTCAATCAATCTGAAGGACATCAACCTGCGTCCGCAGATGTCTCAGGTAATGCACCTATGTCCGCTTTGCTAACGGCTAACTGCGCTACGCATGTACACATATACACAATCACACACACATGTACACATACACAATCACACACACATGTACACATACACAATCACACACAAACGCAGACACACATATGTAAGCACATACACACACACACAAATGCATAAGCACATACACAAATGCGTACACACACACACATAAGCACACACACAGACGTGTACACATACACAATCACACACACGCATATATACAAACACATGCGTACACACACACACACACAAAAGCCCGAACACTTTCATGCGCAAAGGTACATCACACGGTTTAATCATGTTAACTCTGTATGTTATATTGAGTGATACTGTTAAAGGAAGTGAACTCTAGCTACACAGCCGCGCGGGCCATCCACCCTTAACAGTGTTACAGTGTTAGCTCACACACTGTTTCCACACGCAATTTGACACTAAAGCCCCACGCCTTCCCATGCGCCATTTTATATTTGCGCAAATATTGCCAGGCCTGCTCTTTTTGCTTGAGTCAACTTTTTGTTCAGTTTGTGTTGTGTAGATAGCATAATTGCGGTGTCATACAGTAAATGTGCTTTGTGTGTATGTGTGTGTGTGTGTGAGTGTGTGTGTGAAACGGTTATAGCTGCTATAGCTGTCTCAGTGTTTCTCTCAGTGTGTCAAATTCAAAATCGCTTTATTGGCATGATGTATATACAGTACAGGTGCAGCTCAAAAAATTAGAAGATCGTGAAAAAGTATTTTTTGTCACTCATGTCAGAAAGTGAAACTCATATATTATATAGATTCATTACACATAGAGTGAAATATTTCAAGCCTTTATTTCTTGAAATTTTGATGATTATGGCTTACAGCTAATGAAAACCCAAATTCAGTGTCTCAGAAAATTTTAATATTACATAAGATCAAAAAAGGATATTTTAAACAGAAATGTCAGCCTTCTGAAAAGTATGTTCATTTCTATGCACTCAATACTTGGTTGGGGCTCCTTTTGCATGAATTACTGCATCAATGCGGCGTGGCATGGAGGCGATCAGCCAGTGGCACTGCTGAGGTGTAATGGAAGCCCAGGTTGCTTTGATAGCGCCCTTCAGGTCGTCTGCATTGTTGGGTCTGGTGTCTCATCTTCCTCTTGACAATACGCCATAGATTCTCTATGGGGTTCAGGTCAGGCGAGTTTGCTGGCCAATCAAGCACAGTAATACCATGGTCATTGAACCAGCTATTGGTACTTTTGGCAGTGTGGGCAGGTGCCAAGTCCTGCTGGAAAATGAAATCAGCATCTCCATAAAGCTTGTCAGCAGAAGGAAGCATGAAGTGCTCTAAAATTTCCTGGTAGATGGCTGCGTTGACTGTGGACTTCAGAAAACTTCAGGAGTGGCTTGACACAAGGAATGCGACATTTGTAGCCCATGTCCTGGATTCGTCTGTGCGTGGTGGCTCTTGATGCACTGACTCCAGCCTCAGTCCACTCCTTGTGAAGCTCCCCCAAATTCCCCCAGATTTTGCTTGACAATCCTCTCAAGGCTGCGGTTATCCCTGTTGCTTGTGCATCTTTTCCTACCACACTTTTTCCTTCCACTCAACTTTCTATGAATATGCTTGGATGCAGCACTCTGTGAACAACCAGCTTCTTTAGCAATGACCTTTTGTGGCTTACCCTCCTTGTGGAGGGTGTCAATGACTGGCTTCTGGACATCTGTCAAGTCAGCAGTCTTCCCCATGATTGTGTAGCCTACTGAACCAGACTGAGAGACAATTTAAAGGCTCAGGAAACCTTTGCAGGTGTTTTGAGTTAATTAGCTGATTAGAGTGTGACACCATGAGTTTCCAATATTTAACTTTTTCACAATATTCAAATTTTCTGAGACACTGAATTTGGGTTTTCATTAGCTGTAAGCCATAATCATCAAAATTACAAGAAATAAAGGCTTGAAATATTTCACTCTGTGTAATGAATCTATATAATATATGATTTTCACTTTCTGAAATGAGAGACAAAAAATATTGAACTTTTTCACAATATTCTAATTTTTTGAGCTGCACCTGTATATATGTATGTACATATTGCCAAAGAATGAAGTAATGCAACAAATACAATCATCATGAACATAATACAAATGTGTGTGTGTGTGTGTGAGTGTGTATGTTAGCCTGTTCATGTGTACATACTTGTATTTGTATGTGTGTGTGTATGTTAGCCTGTTCATGTGTACATACTTGTATGTGTATGTATGTTCGCCTGTTCATGTGTACATACTTGTATGTGTATGTTAGCCTGTTCATGTGTACATACTTGTATGTGTATGTGTATGTTAGCCTGTTCATGTGTACATACTTGTATGTGTATGTGTGTGTATGTTAGCCTGTTCATGTGTACATACTTGTATGTGTGTGTGTGTGTGTGTATGTTAGCCTGTTCATGTGTACATACTTGTATGTGTATGTGTGTATGTTAGCCTGTTCATGTGTACATACTTGTATGTGTATGTGTGTATGTTAGCCTGTTCATGTGTACATACTTGTATGTGTATGTGTATGTTAGCCTGTTCATGTGTACATACTTGTATGTGTATGTGTGTGTATGTTAGCCTGTTCATGTGTACATACTTGTTTGTGTATGTGTGTATGTTAGCCTGTTCATGTGTACATACTTGTATGTGTATGTGTGTATGTTAGCCTGTTCATGTGTACATACTTGTATGTGTGTGTGTGTATGTTACCCTGTTCGTGTGTACATACTTGTATGTGTGTGTGTGTATGTTAGCCTGTTCATGTGTACATACTTGTATGTGTGTGTGTGTATGTTACCCTGTTCGTGTGTACATACTTGTATGTGTGTGTGTGTATGTTAGCCTGTTCATGTGTACATACTTGTATGTGTGTGTGTGTATGTTACCCTGTTCGTGTGTACATACTTGTATGTGTGTGTGTGTATGTTAGCCTGTTCATGTGTACATACTTGTATGTGTGTATGTTAGCCTGTTCATGTGTACATACTTGTATGTGTATGTGTGTATGTTAGCCTGTTCATGTGTACATACTTGTATGTGTATGTGCTGTATCATGTGTGAATTAGTGCAACAATTAACATAACATTGAACTATAATTAAGAAAAGAATGTACAAATAAAAAATAAAAAGTAAAAAGAGTGCAACCTTATAGAGTGAGCTGGGGTAGATTAGGGTATATATACAATACCGTTAAGAAGAGTGCAACCTTATCAAGTGAGCTGGGGTAGATTAGGGTATATATACAATACCGTTAAGAAGAGTGCAACCTTATCGAGTGAGCTGGGGTAGATTAGGGTATATATACAATACTGTTAAGAAGAGTGCAACCTTATCGAGTGAGCTGGGGTAGATTAGGGTATATATACAATACCGTTAAGAAGAGTGTAACCTTATAGAGTGAGCTGGGGTAGATTAGGGTATATATACAATACCGTTAAGAAGACTGCAACCTTATACAGTGAGCTGGGGTAGATTAGGGTATATACAGGTGCAGCTCAAAAAATTAGAATCTCGTGAAAAAGTTCAATATTTTTTGTCACTCATTTCAGAAAGTGAAACTCATATATTATATAGATTCATTACACATAGAGTGAAATATTTCAAGCCTTTATTTCTTGTAATTTTGATGATTATGGCTTACAGCTAATGAAAACTCAAATTCAGTGTCTCAGAAAATTAGAATATTTAGCTTTAACATATTTTTAAAGTATCATATTTAATATTTGGTCACATATCCTTTGCATGCTGTTACTTCCTGAAGTCTGTGACCAATCAACATCAAAAGACTCCCGATATCTTATTTTCAGGTACTGTTACAAGCGATACTATAACCTCTTTGCATTTGAACTGATCTCTATGAGAATTGGGGGGTAAGACTACGCTGGTACAGTATGGAACACATGACTGGCTAAATGGCTGTACGTCATCAAGGGTCTAAGGTATCAAACGAGCCCCAAACCATCACTCTGCGGCCAGATATGGAGTAGATGTGGATGGATCCCTTTAAGGGTTGTTTCTCCTGACTTTTTTTCCCCATAGAGTTCTATAGGAAACTGAGTCAGGAGAAATAACCCTTGCAGTGATCCATCCACATCTACTCCATATCTGGCAACAGAGTGATGGTTTGGGGCTCGTTCGATAGCTCAGACCCTTGATGACTTATAGCCATTTAGCCAGTCATGTGTTCCATACTGTACCAGTGTAATTTACAGCTGAATCCAGTCTCACCCCCAAATTCCCATAGAGATCAGTTAAAATGCAGAGAGGTTATAGTATGGCTTGTAACAGTACCTGAAAATAAGATATCGAGAGTCTTTTGATGTTGATTGGTCACAGACTTCAGGAAGTAACAGCATGCAAAGGATATGCGACCAAACATTAAATATGATACTTTAAAAATATGTTAAAGCTAAATATTCTAATTTTCTGAGACACTGAATTTTGGGTTTCATTAGCTGTAAGCCATAATCATCAAAATTACAAGAAATAAAGGCTTGAAATATTTCACTCTATGTGTAATGAATCTATATAATATATGAGTTTCACTTTCTGAAATGAGTGACAAAACATACGGAACTTTTTCACGATATTCTAATTTTTTGAGCTGCACCTGTATACAACCATATGTCTTTGTTTTTGAAATAAATTGATGCTTTTATTCACCAAGGTAGCATTAAATTGATCAGAAAATACAGTTAAGACATTGATATTGATATTGATAATTGATAATCACTACTATTTCTATTTCTACTTTCGCAATTCTAGCCATTTTTACACATAGGTATCTTATTTTCATGTACTTTTACAAGTGATACTATAGCGTCTCTGCATTTGAATGGATCTTTATGGAAATTGGGGGGTGGCACTAGATTAAACCGTAACTTCAATGGCTTGGTTGGCTAAATGGCTGTAAGTCATCAAGAGTCTGAGGTATCAAATGAGCCTCAAACCATCACTCTGCTGCCAGATATGCAGTAAGTATGAATGGATCACTTTAAGGGTTGTTTCTCCTGACTCATTTTTCTATTGAACTCTATGGAGAGAAAAAAATCAGGAGAAATTACCCTTACAGTGATCCATCCACATTTACTGCATATCTGGCAGCAGAGTGATGGTTTGAGGCTCACTTGATACCTCAGACCCTTTGATGACAGCCATTTTGTGTTCAGATTTTTTTTAAAATTTTCACATTGAAGGAACATTGAATTTTTTCATCCAGTGACCATATATTCTGTCCTCTTTGGATTTCCATTATTTTTTATGTCTGCCTTTTTCTATGGCTAGACTGTGGTCAATGAGCCTCTGCTTTGTATTTCTGATGGCGAGATAATCTGCCAATTGATATATTTTTGTAGGGCCCAATAGCATTCTAATTTGAGTTGAGATTTTGTTTGAGTGTCCCCGTGTTCCAAATAGGAGTGTTTTATTTGTTTAATTCGTTTTCTCTAATTTTGGGCATCAGTGCTGGTCTGAAATTGAATTGGTGGTTGGTTGATTGAGCTTGGGTTAGTTAATTTCAGGACAAGCTGACAGAGGGGACTGGTTTTAGGGCTGAGATCTTGGGTTTTGAGTGCCTCAAATCAGGGGGAATTATGTGGAATGTCTCAGAGTGTCTCAGTGTTTCTATTAGAGTGTCTTGGTTGCTATAGCAGCAGAGTTGAATGTCAGTTGTGTAAATTCTCCTGCCTCTTTGTCCGGGTGCGGCAGGCAGGTACGTACACCTGCAAAAACCTTCCTCGGAGATTTCCATGCAAATTTACATCTGAAAGGAAGGGGGGGGGGGTAGGTCTGATAAGAGAGAGAAAGGGAGGGAGGAAGAGAGAAAGAGAGGGAGGGAGGAAGAGAGAGAGAGAGTATAATGGCCATTCCATTCATATTGTAATAGTATGTGAACAGGTAGATTGTGTAAAGGGAAACCCTGCAGTTGAGTAAAGTCATTTTGTAACATGCATTAAGCTCTGGCAATGTAGTGCCTGTTTCAGCAGGACAGGCTTGTATGAATCACCAGCCGTCTGTCAGTGACATAACACTTCCCAGACTACTGTCCGATGGTCATGTCAAAAAGTGAGAAACTCCGGCAAATGACCACCTTGAGAAATCGAGCTCTGGCCATTTTTCACACCTTGCTGTATGGTGTAAACCGGGCGTAAAGAACTAAGGGGTGATTTCACACTCTGCCATTGAGGTAAAAAAAAAATAAATAATAAGAAATAACTCCCCAGTGGGGAAAAAAACTGAAATGGTAGTGAGAAAATAACTCCCCAATGGGGAAGAATCTGGAGGAACTCGGCTGTAGAGGGAGAGGGAGAGGGAGAGGGAGAGAGAGAGAGAGAGGGAGAGGGAGAGAGGGAGAGGGAGGGGGAGAGAGGGGGAGAGGGAGAGAGGGGGAGAGGGAGGGAGAGGGGGAGGGGGAGGGAGAGGGGGATGGGGAGGGGGAGATGGAGGGAGGGGGAGGGGGAGGGAGAGGGGGAGAGGGGAGGGGGAGAGGGGAGAGGGAGAGGGGGAGGGGGAGGGAGAGGGGGAGGGGGAGGGAGAGGGGGAGGGGGAGGGGGAGGGAGAGGGGGAGGGGGAGGGGGAGAGGGAGGGAGGGGAGCCTTCCTTCACTGGCGGGCCTGGTGTAATAGTTAAGATAGAATGAATGGTAACAGAAATGTAATAAAGGCTCTATCAGAAGAGCTTAAGTAATGTTAAGTTACATTACTTTTCATTAGCTAGACGTTCCACGTACCTAATTTCTAAGGCCTAAATTGGTTGCTGATTGAAAGGAAACCAGAAACACCTGCAGGAACTGTGGCGCTCTGTGTCTGGAGCTTGTACCGACTTCCGTAGAGCTCACTTCACGTTCTTTTAGAGTTTGATTAGCGACAGGACGTCCCTGCAACTGAACGCGGTATAGCTTGGGCACGTCCCAGGATAACACACCGTTTATTTAATGCACAAACAGGGAAAATGACTGTCAGGCTTGGCTTCCTCTCAAAGAGGAAGTACGAACAACAGTGCATGCACTGTGTACTTCTACATTCATTATTTATTTCAGCTCATAGCGTGCGCTCCAGAACATAGAAGACCGAACCGTTAAGAGGGTGTGAAGGTTAAAACCACCTGGTTCTTCTCTGATGACCTGGTTATTCTGTCGCAGAGCAAAATGGCCTGATTGCCTTTAAAGGGGTTTGGCGAAACATTTTTCCAGTTTTTCCCCCCAAATCAGCTCAATAGGAGGATGGTAAAGTTCTGTGAGATACCATGCTTGTAAATGGCACTATGCAACCATACAGATTGATTGATTGACAGATTGATTGATTGATTGATTGACAGATTGATTGATTGATTGTGCCAGAGTCTGCTGATGCAGGACTGTCTGAAACGGGCCTGGCAGTACATTAAATAGATAGTAGGCTATTATCCCTCTGAATACAGTGTAGAGGGAGAGGCAGGAGAACATGAGGAAGTCACAGAGTGATGATGTGTCATCTGTTTCCTCTTTAACCTATGAGAGAGGTCGGGGGTATCACCATGGTAACATAGATCAATATTACATCCACAGTATTTCAAAATGCCTAGCACATTACATTTGTGTTCTTGTGAGTAGCCTAGCCAAGAGGTCTCCCTCCAGAGATATCTAGTCACTCACACTTTGACAGCTAACATCACATACCACACAAAAAAAAAAACTCTGATTCACACAGTATTATTTTACCATGGGAAATGGTACAGTGTGTCGATGTGCTATATACCATCAGCGTGTGTCGATGTGCTACATACCATCAGTGTGTGTCGATGTGCTATATACCATCAGTGTGTGTCGATGTGCTATATACCATCAGTGTGTGTCGATGTGCTGTATACCATCAGTGTGTGTCGATGTGCTATATACCATCAGTGTGTGTCAATGTGCTATATACCATCAGTGTGTGTCGATGTGCTATATGTACCCTCAATGTGTGTCGATGTGCTATATGTACCCTCAATGTGTGTCGATGTGCTACATACCATCAGTGTGTGTCGATGTGCTATATACCATCAGTGTGTGTCGATGTGCTATATGTACCCTCAGTGTGTGTCGATGTGCTACATACCATCAGTGTGTGTCGATGTGCTATATACCATCAGTGTGTGCCGATGTGCTATATATCATAAGCGTGTGTCGATGTGCTGTATACCATCAGTGTGTGTCGATGTGCTATATACCATCAGTGTGTGTCGATGTGCTATATACCATCAGTGTGTGTCGATGTGCTATATGTACCCTCAGTGTGTGTCGATGTGCTATATGTACCCTCAGTATGTGTCGATGTGCTATATGTACCCTCAGTGTGTGTCGATGTGCTATATACCATCAGTGTGTGTCGATGTGCTATATACCATCAGTGTGTGTCGATGTGCTATATACCATCAGTGTGTGTCGAGGTGCTATATACCATCAGTGTGTGTCGATGTGCTATATGTACCCTCAGTGTGTGTCGATGTGCTATATACCATCAGTGTGTGTCGATGTGCTATATACCATCAGTGTGTGTCGATGTGCTATATGTAGAATGTCCGGAATGATTGCAGTTTGTCGGGCATATGATAAAAAAAAACGGCCATATCTATTTTCAATGCATGAACGACAGGCAGGTGCATTTAATGATGTAGTATATGTACTATCAGTGTGTGTCAATGTGCTATATGGGCCATACAGTGTGTGTCGATGTGCTATATGGGCCATACAGTGTGTGTCGATGTGCTATATGGGCCATACAGTGTGTGTCGATATGCTATATGTACCATACAGTGTGTGTCGATATGCTATATGTACCATACAGTGTGTGTCGATATGCTATATGTACCATACAGTGTGTGTTGATGTGCTATATGGGCCATAACTTAAGTTGGCCATCTCTGAATCAACAACAGGGCCCTGAAAGCTTTGCCACCCCCACCCCTCTCATACCCACACCCACCGACGTGTGGCCCTAATTACAGCGCACACATTCTTAAGCGTTCTTGCTCAGTTTAGGGACATAGCAGTCTTTTTTTCTCAGTTTCTGTCGTAGTGAGTTCTTGTTTCTTTTGGATTATTTTAGATAGGTGATGGCATACAGGCTGCATCTATATTTCCTTGTCTTTTCCTGTTTTGTGCCATTTTCCAATTTTCCTTTACTTGACTCAACTCGATTTGATTCTTAAAATCCGTCTGGAGCCCTGTTTTCTGTCTTGCTGTCTTTCCTTGTTGTAACCCGTGAAGAGTAGGGTTTCTGAGATACTCTGAATAGGGTATCTTTTTTAATTTTTTTCCAAAATTCTAAGTCTAGAATTCTATAACTTTTTTTCTGTAGTGATTGTTTCATCACCTATGAATGTTCTTAACTGAACATTCTAATGCTGATGTAACAATAACTACTGCTAAGCAAACGCAATGGAGTTCTAGAACACTGACTTAGAACACTGACTCTTTTTAAAGCTGGGGTCGGCAACTCCAGGCCTCGCGGGACTGCCACCAGTTACCACGGCTCAATCAGTTAATTAGTCATACACACAATCACCGATTCACTCGTAAATTACAGAACGATAAAACGCTATAATACACGCATACCGGCACAAGAACATTCATCAGCTGCTGTTCATATCATGGATATGTAGATTAAAATATCAGATCATGTAAACGATTGGGCTAATTAAATAATTGGTAACTGGTGGCAGTAAGAACACCCACCCCTGTCCTAAATGGTTATTTAGTCTTTAAAACCTGACAGACGGTTTAATGACTGGTTTGTTCAGAAGATTCTTTTTTTCAAACATGTCAAATATTTTTTCTGAAGAGGAGAGTTCACCTCCTTGGAGTTCAGCTTTACAAAGTGGTCTAAGGTCAGTTGCAAATGAACTGTGGTCCAGTTTACTGCTAGATGGACAGTAATGTACACTGAAATAAGATGGTGGATTCCATCCAAGAAGCACAAGTATAAAGGGGGCAACTGTCCAGACTTACTGACACGCCATATAAACTGGTTAGTGGTCATGCACAATGGTGAGAACACAAAACCTGCATGGTGCAAACACATCCATGTTTAGCAGAATTTGAATACCATGAATGCAAACTAGAAAAAAAAAATAATAATAAAAAACTCTGTTTCTCCCTTAGAGGAGAACTCTCTGGCACCAGACTGCATTTGACTTGAGGTGAAAGCTGTTTCATTTGCCTGTGAGGGGATTGGGTTTCCATTGTGAGAAATCTGTTTGAGAGATGAAAGATGGGAGTGTGTTGAATGAGGACATGGAGAGAGGTATAAATGAGACAATGAGCTGTCAGGGTACAAATGAGCCAGGTGATTTTGAGAATGGAGAGGGGTATTTAAGGAGCTCCGTACCCCCATAACTAAATTGACTTTGCGGGAGGAAGTGCCATCCCCTCTTCCACACCCCAAGCTCCTGTAACAGGAAGGATAATACGTGGGTGGATGAGATTAGGATTGGCCCAGCTAATGCAAACCTGATGGAACGGCGACGTGGGAGGGATTGTTTGCATACAGGTTGGAACCCAAAATCCGGGAGTATACTACAAAGTAGGATTATGGAGTTAGCTGGATAACAAGTTACTTCAGTTCATGTTCCAGACTTGGGAGAGTTCCGGATTTTACTGCTTTGTGGAACAGACCCCCCAGTCACAATCCGTGAGGCAGGGAAAAAATTACAAATTAAAAAACTAAATAATGGATAAAAGAGTTAGCCAGCTAACTAGCTGTCTAACTCCTTAATCCGACTTGGTGAAATACCCCTCTGGTCTTGTAACTCTGATTCCCAGGCGAGGCGCTGCGATTGTACCCTTGAGCAAGAAACTTAGCCTGAACTGCTTCAGTAAAACATCAAAAAGATTAAAAGATTGTAAGATGTTTATGTTGCTGGAGATAAGAGCATCTGCTCAATATGAAAATATTTCTGTAAACGTGGTAGGGAGTCTCTGGCTGAAAAGGGTTAAGATAACGAGCCACATTATGTGTTTATGTAGCCAGTAACTTACAGTATGTCTTGTAATTAACCCATGACTTATATCAGACCACCCCATTTTATTAATGTTCCTCTTTTAAATATAACCTTCCGCTTTTGAATTGCTTGAATGAAACTCAATCAGGGCGTTAAGTTCTCTTGGGGATGACAACTTAACCCGCAGCCATCTCATTCCCTCTCACCCTGCTCTCTCATCTCCGACCGTATGCTTCTTAGGTAGCCTTTATTCATATTTCGTATTTCTGCCTTTCACAATAGCCAGGCCGTGGTCACTGAACCTGCGCTCAATCAGGTATACTTAAAAGGTGCACTTTGTTTTATGGGTTCAGTTGTCACGTTCTTCCACGTTTGTTTTTATTTCATAATATACCGTTTATTTTAAGTTATGGTGGTTTGTTAGCAGAACTTTTCAAATGAATACAATTGCAGCCTATCTGTCTGAACTCACCCCATCCAGGGTTTAGTGGACTTGGATGTTTATTATCCATAAGAATCAACAATATTCTGCCCATGTATGCATTATTTACAGTTTTCCTCAGAGTGTGTGAGAGATCGCGAGGAGAAGCGTGGCGAGCCTTTGGGGTAGAAACGTACGGAGAGTGCAAGTATGTTGTGAGTAAACTACGAGAAAGCTGCAAGTCATTTGAGGCATGAATTTAACCCTTTGAATAGTACCGTTTTCAAGTCAGTGTTCTGGAACTCTATTGCTGTTTTGATTAGCAGTAGTGATTGTTACATCAGCATTAGAATGTTCAGTTAAGAACGTTGTAATCACATGTTTGTGATCTTACACCGTAAATTACGGATGTTGTGAAACAGTTTGAGTTGTGAGGAGAACATGAGGAGGATTTAAGGCAGTTAATTGAGATGTTGCATGAGAAGCATAACCTCTCTACCACTAATACAGAAATAATAGCTGTGGTTTTGAGCCAACCCTATTCCGGCTAGGCTCTGCAGGTTTTCATATTGGTGATCTGGTTATCACATGGTTAGCATGTACGCTAAACACACTAACTATAGAATAGAATATATAGAATAGAATAGAATAACTTTAATTTTCCTGTGAGAAATAAACACTATGTGGTTTCATTTGCAGACATGAGAGCGCCGGGGGCCAGTAACTATGACGGCCGGTATATTTATATAATTTTTTTTTTCAAAGACCAGATATTTTTTAAATAAATAAAACAGCCACATTTAAATTATTCTCGCCAATGCCCCAACTCAGATGTTTCATTTGACTCATGTCGATGTCTGAGGTAAAAATACATTATTCAGCGTCCTGCATGTGTCTCTTCTCAACCTCTCTGATAAAGCTGCCAGTGGGACTTGACTTACAGTGTGCAAATCTATGGTATTCAATTCGGTTCAATTCATTTTTGAGTGAGACGCTGTCACAAAGATATAAAGATAACAGATATAATGGATGGGATTTTTGTTTTTTAATGTTTGAAATGCACATGAAAGCTTTAGATGAAGTCCCAATCTTGAGCAGCCACCCTCCAGGCATTACATTCACTATAACCACACAGACAATGCTTGTTGATACGTACTGTGTGTCGACATGGAAATGTTATACAAATACACATGGGCAGTTTAGATGTGGATTTTTGATGCATAATAATAATAATAATAATTATAATGATCATAATAATAATGAGCTGTGTCTGTGGGACCAAATTACATAAATGTGTTTACATCAAAGCATAATGGATAGATCTACAGTATGGATAGATCTACCGTATGAGTAGATCTACAGTATGGATAGATCTACAGTATGAGTAGATCTACAGTATGGATAGATCTACAGTATGAGTAGATCTACAGTATGGATAGATCTACAGTATGAGTCGATCAACAGTATGGATAGATCTACAGTATGAGTAGATCTACAGTATGGATAGATCTACAGTATGGATAGATCTACAGTATGAGTAGATCTACAGTATGAGTAGATCTACAGTATGGATAGATCTACAGTATGAGTAGATCTACAGTATGGATAGATCTACAGTATGGATAGATCTACAGTATGAGTAGATCTACAGTATGGATAGATCTACAGTATGAGTAGATCAACAGGATGGATAGATCTACAGTATGGATAGATCTACAGTATGGATAGATCTACAGTATGAGTAGATCTACAGTATGGATAGATCTACAGTATGAGTAGATCTACAGTATGGATAGATCTACAGTATGGATATATTTCCATGCTTTATTCATAGTGCAGAAGCAGTGCATTACTCCCTCTAATAGATTCCCAAACATAACTGGAATATACAGAAATATGTTGAAATAAAACATATTATAAAGATTATATAAGTTGTAACACATCACAATATAAAGACAAAACTTATTGGCACTTATATTGCGAAAAATACATGTGCTGTGAAACGTGTAATTGCATTTTTAGTCATTCCATTTTTTTTTTTTTTAAACATATATTTAGAATATATTGCAGTATATTACATTGCCGTAAGTGCTGAGGCTATTATGCTTGGTTTACACTCTTCTGTCATTTCTCCAGCTTCTGCGGTTTGAAATAAACATTTGCTCACATGGTTTAACAATGACATTCTTTTAGGACCTTTGCATACGTCCCATCTCAGACAGAACACATTGGGAAAAAAGTGTTCTGTCAGCTTGCCTTAAATTCAGTCTGGTTGTTGGCCTATCAGACAGTTTTTATCAGGTGAATTTCTAACTGAATTTGCTGAATGTAGGTGCTGTTTCGTCACTGTTTAAAAGCACAACCCGCATTCCGGTAAACTCAATTCAAAAACTGAACATCTCATCTGTTTTATTTTTCACCTTTCTCTTACTTCATTCATCTAAATAGTTTTTTTTTTATAGCATATTTTCAGGAAATTTGCTTTTCAAAATTTTCAAAATATTTTTAATTACAGTGCCTGTTGTCGCAGTCCATGTTGCTCACATTGTTGTCAAAATTCTCCAGCATGTGATTGGTTGATGACGGCAGTAAAAAAAAGTTTTATTTTAATTTATTCTATTATGTTTATTCTATTATGTGGCTTTCCAGTTCCAGGTCAATCAACCTGAAAACCGTCCCATTACACATCAGTCCCCCTTACATCCAGAGGCACTGTGTGTGTGTGTGTGTGTGTGTGTGTGCGTGCGTGAATGTCTGCATGTGTATACATGCATAACAGCAGGAGGCTTGTGAGTGAGGAAAAGGATTTTGCAGACTTGCAGTGATGTGCTACACAGGAAGTTGTGCAAGATGAATATGTGTGTGTGTGCGTGTGTGTGCATTCACACGTCTTTGTGTGCCTTCACTCAACTGACCTTTATGAGAAGTCAGATGAATATAAGAGTGGCTTCTTGTTAGAGGCCCACAGAGCTGCAGGGTATGCAGAGACAAGTGTGTGTTTTATTTAGAAACCCCCCCGTTAACCGCATGAGGGTCTGACTATAACCTGCCGCTCTTACAATAACACACACTCCAACTTACACTGAGCAACTGAGTGTGCTCAGACTGCATCCCGTAGCCAAACATGCTAACTACTAAACCAAGCGCTCCCTAAATCTCTGCCCCGCCCTGCGCACGGCGCCTTTCGGTCCTGTTGGAGCTGCCGTTCCTGCTGCCTCAATGCAGGTGTGGACCGGGCAGGTGCATCTGGATTTCATGGCAACCAAAACGTGGCATGATCTGGATCTTTTGCCACATTTTAGAATTTTTTGATAAGATCATAAATGAAACATTGAATTCTATTACTGGGTCTCTTTGTGAAATATTTTATTATGAGTATCATCTAAGAGTGAACTGGGCATTGGTTTAAAACTAATAACCTAATTAATACAGGAGTAATTGGTAGAAACAAAAAACCTGCAAATACTCTGGCCTTCCAGGAATGGAATTGCTCTAGGTCTCATAAGCTGTTAATTGCATTGTAGCCTGTACTTCCAGGGTATAAAGCACCAGTCCAGTCCAGTCCAGGAAGGCCAGTGTGTGTGCTTATTGTGTTACAGCCAATTACCCTGGTTTTGTTTTTATAAAAAAACTGCACTGGTTTATTTCTATATCTAGATATAACTCCATTGCTTTTAATTTTCAGTCGTGATTGTTACATCAGCTATGAATGTTAGAACACTGACAGGGAAAACTGCACTTCGAGTAAATAACTGAGTTAATTAAATAATTAAGAGCAGAAGTTGGAATGAAATCCTGAAACAGATTTGCCCCTGTTGTTAAGTTGGGTCGGAGAACCCTGTTCCTAGGTTGCCTGATATTTCCCCACAACCCCTCCACCCCCCACCCATCCCCATGGCAACACCACATCCTGCTGCTCCTCTCTCTCTCTTCCTCTCTTTCTGCTGCTCTCAATCTCTCCATTTCTCTCTACCTCTCCCCTCCATCTTTCTATCTCTCCTCCCGCGCTTGTTCTCTCTCTCTCTCTCTCTCTGGTTTTCCCCATCTATAATTTTTTATAAATTAATAATTTTTCCAATCTGTATGTTTTCCGAAATGTAGGATAATCTCTGTCTCCACATCATCTATCTCACATTTGGTTCAGCCTTTTATGAGTTTTGGTTGTATGGCTCCTAATGTTCCAAATATGTGTTTTTGGTTTGTGTGATAATTTGGTTTATTCTGCTTTGTGGTGGAAACATTAGCAGAGTTGATCTGAGTCAGTTTTAAACTCGACTGTGTTATTTGGTTGGTAAGCTTCAGGATCAGTTGACTTTTCAGGGGACTTTGACTCGTGGGTTTATCGTATTTTAAATTGTTGTGTCTCTACAGGACTTAAAAATCTCTCATCTATCTCTTTCTCTCTCATCTTTCTCTACATCTCTCCATCCTTTTCTCTCTTTATCTCTCTCCCTCCAATTTGTTCTCTCTATATCTCTCTTCCTTTCGGTCTTTCTCACTTTACTTGCTGTACTCTCTCGCTCTTGCTCTCGGTTTCTATGGCAATACTGAACCCAGCCCCTGTGAAGTGCTTCCTGTAAGCATGGCAGCAGGTTTCCCCCGCCGACTGGTTTCCCCGCTGCAGGTTACCGCGGTGATGTGATGCGATGCACTGCACGCCCATGCATAGGTCCCCTCCATCCCTTTCGCTTCATCCCCATGGCGATGCAGCCAATGTCTATATCTGCAGACACGCCCGTATGCGTGAGCGATATGTATGGACATTGGCATTGCATGGTCACAAGGTCTAAGACGTCGCTGGCATTTAAAATAACTGAGGCCTTTTGCTGTGTGCTTTACTGGGGTCTCAAATTAAAAAAATAATGTGTGTGTGTGTATTTGAGTAGGTACATATATCCCTTGTACATGTGAGGATGTGCGTGTGTGTACTTGTGTGTGTGTTTGAAAGTATGCGCATGTATGTGCTTAGAATATGTGAGTTTGTGTTTACAGTATGTGAGTAATAAAGTGTACATGTTTTTGTGAGCGAGTTGGGTTTGTGTTACAAGTTAGACTACCTTTAATTTGGTGCAAAAAACATTTGAGCATCTTATATACTTATTTAATTTGACACACTTTTACATGGATTTATGTGCCTTTCAAGACCCCTGTAGATGTTAAAAAAACCTTTATTTAGCTTATATATCTGTAGAAGTGTTTTGTGACCTTTGTGGACATATAGCTTTCAGTAAAAATGTATATTTAGTATAAAAGTAATATAATAGTAATACAATATGAACATTAACATAGCTTTATATGTGGTTTTAAATGCCTTTCTAGACCTTCGTAGATGTTAATAGTTTAATACACTTTGATTTAAAAACTTTAACACTTTATAAGTTATAACTTTATTGACTTTCGCAGATCTTTAAATTCTATAATATGGGGGGTTGGTGCTGATGGGCTTTGCTAGTGCTGGTTTCAGTCTGATGGGCACACACATCTGTCCTGTAGTTCCTCTGTCTGAAGAACATCCGGACCTTCCTCGCCTCCTGCCAGGGCCGCTTCAAGATGAAGAAGAGCGAGCTGTTCGAGGCCTTTGACCTCTTCGACGTGAGGGACTTTGGCAAGGTGAGCAACTCCCCTGCCGATGATCGCCACGCTTGGTTTGTCACTCACGCAGCAGTGACCGACTGTCAAAGCAATGTCCTCACAATGTCAGAACTGTGTCACAGAAACATCCTCACAATGTCACGATTGCAAGGGCGTAGGTTTGTTTGCAGTTTTGGTAAGGACTGTATGCAAGCGCACTGTCTGAAAATTTTGCACTAAACTATTGTTTGAAAGAGAGCATCAGATGATCCCGATGACTGTTTTTTAAATTATCCTCAACTGATTATGCATTTGGCCTACATGTGTACTTGCTGCATACAAATTGAAAACAAATTTGATCGTGTTATGACTAATGTTAGCAGTTGTGCTAGCTAACGTCATTAGAGTTGTTAGCTCACTAGCTAACTAAAGTTTGCGCGCTCGATCGCATTATGACCAATAAAGTAACACTTAAACATCGTAAGCATGCATCCATATTTACGGTAGGCTATGCACCACAAACATATATACATCATTAATAAACAGTACTAAGCAGCTACATTCAGAATTTTACCTTAAAGGTGGGAAAGAGGTTGCTGTCTTCGTCAACTGACAACTGTATTAATTAAACTGAGATTGATTCAAGTAGTTAATGTAGCTAATAATGTAAATACGATTCTATACTGTATATCATAATACTGATACTCATTTCAACATTCAATATGATACAACCTGTACAATTAATATATTACAATATATTTCAATATGTCACAGTTGTCAGATCTGTCTCGTAAGGTAAAGGAAATTGTAATGTAACGGTAGTTTAATCTACATCCCAAAACAGATTACTAAAGCTAACATTAGCTGAGGTAGAGAGAAAAGATAACTAGTAGTGATTTAGCTGCGCTGCCAGCTGATTAACACGGCTGACTGACAGTTCGTGGCACTCACTGGGAAAGAGGCGAGGGAGGGACAGACGAGTCAGTCCAGTTTGTTGATTAGCTATGGCAGATAATAGGATAGCTTGCTAATAGGTTATTGATGCAGCTCTCCACCAGATCTGCACTTTCGGAAGACAGCGATGAGTTTTTAAATTATACTACGCCTATAACTACAGTTTTCACTCTGCAATTTCTGGTAGGGACAATTCTTGTTTCCACATAAACCACTTTGTATGTATTGTAACAAGGCTGATTACTGCATAGATTTTAAGTTTCCAAATGTGTAAGTTAGACACACTTTTGATAGTCCAAAAACAACACATTCACATTTAAAAATAGACTGATTTCACAATCAAAGTAGATACAGTCATTGGAAATTTATTGAAATGCATGACATTTTTAGAGTTGAGCATGTGAGCACGAGATTCGGCCTCAATTGTTGCCCAAGCAGATCACTTTTTTTTGTTGTGAAACTACTTTTGGTTCGATGATAGATACAGTGCCCTCCACTATTGCCCTCCACTGGTTAGGCACCCCTAGTAAAAATGAGTAAAAAGAGTTATAAAAAATTAACTGGTGAATTAGCTTAATCTCACACTGAAAAAATTTGAAAAATCCAACCTTTAATTGAAGTAAATTTATTGGCACCCCTGCATTTATATATAAAATTAAGTAATCTTTTAAAATATTTGGTCGCATATCCTTTGCATGCCATGACTTCCTGATGTCTGTGACCCAACAACATCAAAAGACTCTTGAAATCTTATTTTCTGGTACTCTTACATGCAATACTATAACGTCTCTGCATTTGAATGAATCTCTATGGGAATTGGGGGGTGGGACTAGATTTAGCTGTTATTTACACAGGAACAGTATGGAACACATGGTTGGCTAAATGGCTTTAAAGCTGCTTACACAAGACTAGCTTCAAAATTTCCCAACCAACGCTTGCTTTGCCATTGTTTTTCGATTAAGAGAGCGTTGTGCTTCCGTTCCGACCTCAGCGTAGCGTAGTGTTCAAATCAGGCGTTGTAACGCTCTGCTCAAAGTTCAAATTAGTTGAACTTCGACCCCGTGCCGCTGACCTTTCCAAGTGTACCTAATGATTTTACAGTGTGATGTAGACTACGGCGGCGCAAAATATAAACATTGAAAGTCAAAATGGAGGAAAAACTGGAAAAGTTGATCCTGTGTGCCTTCTCAGAATTGTATGACACCACTTCAAAGTCAACCCTGACGAAGGCAGTATGTGCTGAAACGTTGGTTATTTTTCTTATACCACATTGGAAATAAATTAAGGGAGCATAAAGAGTGTGTGACTCTCTTTGTTTATTTATGCGTCTTCTCCAGTTTGTCTGCACCTAGCAAAAGTTTTTTGGGTGTGTATCTCCAGCTTACCACGACTTCGCAAAAAAAAAAAAAAATGATGCATGGTGCAGTTAGCATCGAGATGGGGCTACCAGGTTTGTAGATTTGGCTGTAATATTTTAGTTATTAGCTACCCGGCATACAACTATTTTTTTGATCCCATTATACCCATTATATTATATAACAATTACATATCTAGGACGCTTGTCATGTGTAGGACCCTTAATGACTTACAGCCATTTTACCAACCATGTATTCCGTAGTGTTCCAGCATAATTTATAGCGAAATAGTAGTATAGTAGTCCCACCCTCCAATCCCCATAGAAATCATGATAAATAGATAGATAGGGGGTAATTGGGTTTTCTTACAGCAACACACAAGACACAAGCTACATTGAATATTAAGTGAATTAGCCACAGGAATCACGCAGCCTTTGTTTCTAGTAACGTCGCACTTGCTGAATTGAAGTCTGTCGGCATTTTAGGGCTTATGCAGTTTTTTTTAAAGTTCCGCTTCCTCCCATCCGCCAGTTTCTGTTCCTCTGGTTTTTGGTTTCTGTGGTTCTGCTCACTCTCACTCACAGGATTGTGATCTGGGTCACTCGCCACTTGTCCTTCACAGCCTCCCGGCCTACAGTAGCTGCGTTTCCGCAGCTATGCTAATGCTGGGTTTAGCTAGTGTGCACATTGAGACATTGGCACCTCCAAGGCCAGATGGTAAACAAGCAGTCTTTAGCACTAGGTATTAGGTGAGCAAACGTGCTAGCAGTCTTTAGGTGTGTAAATGTGCTAGCAGTCTTTAGCATGAGGCATTAGGCGTACAAACGTGCTAGCAGTTTTTAGCATGAGGCTTTAGGGGTGCAAACGTGCTAGCAGTCTTTAGCATGAGGCTTAAGGCGTGCAAACCTACTAGCAGTTTTTAGCATGAGGCTTTAGGTGTGCACACGTGCTAGCAGTCTTTAGCATGAGGCTTTAGGGGTGCAAACGTGCTAGCAGTTTTTAGCATGAGGCTTTAGGGGTGAAAACGTGCTAGCAGTCTTTAGCATGAGGCTTAAGGCGTGCAAACCTACTATCAGTTTTTAGTGCGAGGCTCTAGGCATGCAAATGTGCTAGCAGTCTTTAGCACGAGGCTCTAGGCATGCAAACGTGCTAGCAGTTTTTAGCACGAGGCTTTAGGCGTGCAAACGTGCTAGCAGTCTTTAGCATGAGGCTTCAGGTATGAGATCTCTCCAGCTTTTAGCTCGACCCGGCTAAGCTGTCTGTGGAGATGAGACTCTTGAGATGAGACTAGCCGGTTAATGTGCGCATGAAACAGGAAGTGTCCCCATGTGCCTCAGAGGCCTCTGGGTAATTTATTGTGGAATATCTGGTTTTACTGTAGCCCTGGAGGACGTGAAATAGCGGAAATCTTAAGGTCTGGAAATAATCCTTCCCTTTGTTTGAGCAGGATAACAGAATAACACCTTTGTCCGTGTCTCCCATAGTAGCCTAGACAGTGGCTGCATTTTCCCCCTGGGATTCCCCAGTATTTGTTACGTCTATACTTTCCTGTTGGAAGTGTTGACTTTTGTTTGGGATTGCCAGGTAAAAAAAACATGTTTTTTTGTTTTTTTCCCCCACCAGTTGTGAAAACAGGCTTTATGTGTTAAGCCTGTAGCACACCAACACAAATGGGGAACCAATCATGTGCTTGCTGTGCGGGGGGGGGGGGGGGGGGGTTTCTCTATGAACAACCCTGCCAGGAAGTAAATGGGAGCAGACCACGCAACAGCGCTACCACCCTGTATTTACATCACATTACATTACATAACATTCATTTAGCACACACTCTTATCTAGAGTGATTTACATGCCTAGAAAACATGAGTATTTTTTTTAATAAAATTTTTTTTTTTTTTTACAAAGTCCTTTTATTATTATATATTTATTATTTTATTATTATTTTATTTGTGAAAAGGAGCTATAGATAGATATAGATAGATTCCCAAAATAGCATATGCCACGTAATACAATAAATAAATTGTACAGTTTAGTCGGGGCAACAAAGACACATTTGGTTGTAAAACAAGGAATAAGAGTTAATAGACCAATTATATATTTGTACGGACTCAAACTGCTTTGTGGCAGGGTTATCTACGTGGAATTAGTGGGAACTTCATTTCCCTTTGTTCTCTCAGTCTGTCATAAAAGCAAGCAGCCATGACAACCATCAATTAAAATTGACAGTGTGTTTAGCTTTGTTCAATGTTTTTTTTTTTTTACAGTGTATTGCATTTTTTTTTAAACAAGTAATGCTGACATTGTAAGTTTACAGTATATCTCTGATTAGTGCTCAATTGGCTTTGAGGTTGTGTTGTAATTTTACTGCAATTGTTCGCCATAAGTTAAAAAAACAAAAAATTCCATATTTTTCCAAATGTGCCTTCTCTTCTGAAACCCTCCAGGTCAGCTCTTCTGAAGTGGTTGGGACATCAATTTCTATATTTAGTTATTTTTAGTTATTCTTTATTTTTTCCATAGGTAGTCGCATTGAGATCTATTACAACTCAGTCACACGTTTCAGCAATTAAACAAAATACGGAGATATATCAAAGGAAAACAAGGACATACAACATTAAGAAAACCCATATATAAGATTTTAGCATTTTCTAAAGGAACAAGAGATTCTAATTTCAATGTTTTTATGCAATTAATTCCATCTATGGGGGCATAGTATTGAAAACCAGTTGTTTTCCCAGCTCAATGTTTATATATATCTTAGGCTAAAATGTGTATCTAAGACTAAGTCCTGACTGAGACCTGGTACCACAGGCACTGGATTTAAAAGTAATTAAAGATGAGAGATAATATGGCTGTTTCTTAAGTAGAGCCTTATAGATAACCAAAATAGAATGTAAGTCCCTTATCTTTCTTAAAGAGGACTATCTTACTTTTCCATACAAAACAAAATGATGAGTGAGAAAAGAATTCTATTAAAAAATTAAAAATATATATCTACTGAGTCAGCGCAAATGGGAAACAGGAAGTAGAATTCTGTAGGTCTAAGAGAGACTGATTAATGGGAAGAGATGAGAAAAATAAGAATGGTGTTAATGCTCAGTACTGGCCACTGATTCCATCTAAGGCTCGTCATTTTACCTGCTGTCTAGAGGACACCTAGCGCTGCAGCAAGCCTGGAGCCTTCGAGCACCGCAGTGGTCTTTACAACCACAAGTTCGCTGTTAACATATCCCGGCCATGATTAAAAAATACTTGCCTCACAGAGTGAGCTGTTGCCTCATTGGGAAATTTGGCTCAATGTTTACTTCTGCTAAAGCTCAAGAAGATTCAGCCTTGTCCTGAGGATGAAATAAATATATCTGGTAATGATCAAGTGTCGACGTTTGTGCAATGTTGGCATTTTTTTTTGCTGGTTTCCTCGTTTCCGTGTACATTAGTTTGCGTGGTAACGCCTGGAGGTATGAATTGTTTAGAGGTTCGATACCATTCCGTTGGTTTGCAACAATGCTAAGGTTCAGTTGGTTTCAATGGTTTGCAATGTGATCTCACAGGAAGTAGAGCCCTGTGGGGCTCAGTAACAAAGAGCAAGGAAGAAGAAGCAGAAAACAATAGAGATTAAGCAAATTGAGGTTTCAATGAAGATACAATAAACAGTTCAGTGAGGAGGAGGCAAACAGGAAATACAGTTCTGTTGGGCTCAGTAAAATTGAGAGGGAAACAGGAAGTAGAGTTCAGTTGGGCTCAGTAATGATGAAAGGGAAACAGGAAGTAGAGTTCTGCTGGGAAGAGTAAAGGATGGAATGGAACATGAAGTTCAGTTCTGTTGGTCTGAGTGAGGGATATATGTGGCTGGTGTGCAGTTGTATCTTGGTAGATTGAAGGAACACACTGACTAGACAGTGAAAGTGATTTGATTTAATTATGTATTGTCCCAAAATAAATATAAGTTTGCTGTTGACAACAGAATATGAATAAAAAACAAAAACAGTTATAACAGTAACAATACAATATAAATAATAGAAAAAGCAGTGTCTATTTATGATTTATGTGTAAGTGTAAATATTTACAAAAAGCATTGTAGGAAAAAAACATGGAGGATTGGTTAGTTCATTTGTGCATTCAGTACGAGTCTCAGCCTCAGCCGCTCTGACGCACTTTGTATGCAGCGTCTGATGCACAGGCTTGCATAAACTGGGTTGGACTGTGGAAAACTGACAGTCAGCACTCATTGGCTAGCAGCACTGTCAATCACAGGAGTGTGTGCGTATTTCCGATACGACGCGGTGCATTGGGTTTTATCAGTCCGCTGGGAAACAAGTTGTGCTAACTAATCGATAGCTAGCGAATGCTGCAAATCCATCAAGAACAATGTGTTTCGGACCAAGAGCTTAACGCTGGATTGAAGAAAGTTTTTGAAGTTCACGACATTTCTTCTGTGTGATAGACTGTTTTACTGGAGATCGCCGTGCCATTTGTGTAAATCACATTTGTTTCATGCGGATCTATTTTTCTTGTAGCGCTGTCTCTGAATCGACCATAGACGGTCTGTGGTTGGTTATATTGCATGTCAATCAAAGGCGCCATCTTGTCAAAGTGGGCGGCTCTTTACCGCATCAGGCAAGTCTATGGACCAGACTTTGTGTCGATCACAAAGTCTGGCCTTAGCAAGACTAATTCAGTACAGAATATTATATTTGCTATTAAAGCAGCTTGGCTCTGATGCTATTTAATGCTGAGACCTTTTCCCCAGAAGGAAATGGCTTAACTTCTAACAAAAAAACATAAAGCTGCAGATTGTGACTGTATTGTATAGTAGTTCAAATAAGTTCATAGTGTCTATATTTACTTAGATCCTAGTTTTCTTTTATATCAGACACAAGTTATATTTTCCTACCTGACATGTTTCGACGGCAATACTTCCGTCTTCGTCAGAGGTGTCACTGGATGGTATGACATGTCGAAACATGTCAGGTAGGAAAATATAACTTGTGTCTGATATAAAAGAAAACTATGATCTATGTATTGTATAGTGTTGGGGTGTCTCGGTGGCGTAGCCTGTCGAGTCCACTGTGCTTATTGTGAGCCCTGTCATCACGGGTTAACTGTGCTTATTGTGAGCCCTGTCATCAGCGGTTCACTGTGCTTATTGTGAGCCCTGTCATCAGCGGTTAACTGTGCTTATTGTGAGCCCTGTCATCACGGTTCACTGTGCTTATTGTGAGCCCTGTCATCACGGTTCACTGTGCTTATTGTGAGCCCTGTCATCACGGTTCACTGTGCTTATTGTGAGCCCTGTCATCACGGTTCACTGTGCTTATTGTGAGCCCTGTCATCACGGTTCACTGTGCTTATTGTGAGCCCTGTCATCACGGTTCACTGTGCTTATTGTGAGCCCTGTCATCAGCGGTTCACTGTGCTTATTGTGAGCCCTGTCATCACGGTTCACTGTGCTTATTGTGAGCCCTGTCATCACGGTTCACTGTGCTTATTGTGAGCCCTGTCATCACGGTTCACTGTGCTTATTGTGAGCCCTGTCATCACGGTTCACTGTGCTTATTGTGAGCCCTGTCATCACGGTTCACTGTGCTTATTGTGAGCCCTGTCATCAGCGGTTCACTGTGCTTATTGTGAGCCCTGTCATCACGGTTCACTGTGCTTATTGTGAGCCCTGTCATCACGGGTTAACTGTGCTTATTGTGAGCCCTGTCATCACGGTTCACTGTGCTTATTGTGAGCCCTGTCATCACGGTTCACTGTGCTTATTGTGAGCCCTGTCATCACGGTTCACTGTGCTTATTGTGAGCCCTGTCATCACGGGTTAACTGTGCTTATTGTGAGCCCTGTCATCACGGTTCACTGTGCTTATTGTGAGCCCTGTCATCACGGTTCACTGTGCTTATTGTGAGCCCTGTCATCACGGTTCACTGTGCTTATTGTGAGCCCTGTCATCACGGTTCACTGTGCTTATTGTGAGCCCTGTCATCACGGTTCACTGTGCTTATTGTGAGCCCTGTCATCACGGTTCACTGTGCTTATTGTGAGCCCTGTCATCACGGTTCGAATGTGGCTGCGCGACCTTTCTTGCACGTCTCTCCCCGTCGCTCATTCCCGTTCTTCCTGACTCTACATTGTGCTGTCCAATAAAAAGCTGATGTGTAAAAAGCCCTAATGAATGTGAAAATGACTATCACTCTGGAAATAAGCTCCTTCCCCATTTCTTCTGTGTTTCAGGTGATTAACACGCTGTCAACCCTGTCCTACTCATCGACTGCAACAGACCGGGGAATCCAGTAAGCACCTGGTCACCTGTATTAACATCAATTCAATTCAATTCAATTCAGTGTTATTTGTATAAGGCCTTTTTACAAAGGGCATTTTCACAAGGAAGCTCTACAGAGGTCCGGGCCTGAAGCTTTATACTACGACAGGGGTTCTCAAACTCTGTCCAGGGAACCCCCCCCCCCCCCCCCCCCCTCTGAGTTGCTGTCTTCTGTTACAGCCAGTTTCTTAATTAACCAAGGTTGCTGAAATCATGCACTTAAATTCTTCCATATTTATTTCCTAATGTATATGCATTTCCTTCCTTACCTACATACTGACACAGTACAAGCTTGCCTCATTCTCATGTGTTTTTGAAGTGACTTTGTTTTCACACTTTTAGGAAATAATTTCATAAAATCATAAATTTAAAAGTTTTGATATTTTGAAATATTTCCCCAAATCTATATGTAGTCATTGCATGTTAAGTCTGACCAGGGACCCCCTACAGTACCTTCAAGGACCACCAGGGGTCTGTGGAGTGCCCTGTTGAAAACCCTGGATTTAATCAAGTACAAATATAACCCTTTTTCTGACCCATCTGCTATAAAAGACATTACAGAAAACTTAAGTGTCAGTACATTTTTTCATTAAACGTCCTGGGATTTGAATACGAGATGTTTATTCATGGCTTGCATAGCTACTGTATGTAATGTGGCCTTAACAGGGTAGATCTGTCCATAAACAGATTAAACGTAACTAATCAAGAACAATCCAAAACCAATTGCAGTGTAGGGGTTGCAATTGTGATTGGAGCAAAAACCAGCATAAACTGGGGTCACCCCAAAGTGAAACTGAGAACCCCTGTACGATAGGATGTACTCTAAGGGCCTGATTTACTAAGACCTTTAGCATGTGCAAAACCTTTTAGCACACGCAAAAACCAATAACATGACCAATGATTTGTCTTGGTATTTGTTTTTCACCAATCATTGGTTGCGTTATTGGTTTTACGTGCGCTAAAAGGTTCCGCCAGACCGCCATTGTAAATAAGAATTTTGTTCTTAATGACTTGCCTGGTTAAATAAAGGTTAAATAAAAATACAAATAAAAAGTTGTTCTTGTCCCTGTGTGGCCACTCTGTACCGACAGGCCGTTTCCACTAGAGGGCAGTGTTCCAGATGAAGAAATCTACAGCGGCTTGTCTGACCAGATAGAGTAAGTTTTACCGTGTGTGTGTAATTACATATGTGTGTATGTGTGTGTGGGTATGTGCATGTGCAATTACATGTGTCTATGCGTGTGTATGTGTGTGTAATCACATGTGTGTGTGTGTATGCGTGTGTATGTGTGTGTAATTACATGTGTGTGTGTATGTGTGTGCGCGTGTGTAATTACATGTGTGTGTGTGTATGTGTATGTGTGTGTGTGTGTATGTGTGCGTGCGTAATTACGTGGTGCAGCAGCAGTAAGATGGATCTCTCTCTCACTCTTTCTCTCTCTGCACAGTGACTGTGTGTGTAAGATGAATGTCTCTCTCTCTCTGCACAGTGACTGTGTGTGTAAAATGGATGTCTCTCTCTCTCTCTCTCTGCACAGTGACTGTGTGTAAGATGAATGTCTCTCTCTCTCTGCACAGTGACTGTGTGTAAAATGGATGTCTCTCTCTCTCTGCACAGTGACTGTGTGTAAAATTGATGTCTCTCTCTCTCTCTGCACAGTGACTGTGTGTGTAAAATGGATGTCTCTCTCTCTGCACAGTGACTGTGTGTGTCAGATGAATGTCTCTCTCTCTCTCTCTGCACAGTGAATGTGTGTATAGCAGCAGTAAGATGGATCTCTCTCTCTCTCTCTCTCTCTCTCTCTCTCTCTCTCTCTCTCTCTCTCTCTCTCTCTCTCTCTGCACAGTGACACAGCAGATGAGGATGATGACCTATATGACTGCGTGGAAGATGAGATCGATGAGGGGGACGAGATCTATGAGGATCTGATGAGGGCCGAGGCCCAAGAGGTGGGTCTCAGTCAGAGGAGCTGGAGAGAGAGAACTGTTGTAGAGTTACGTGAGCTGAGAGCTGAGAGAGAGAGAGCTGTGGTAGAGCTACCTGAGCTGAGAGCTGAGAGAGAGAGAGAGAGCTGTGGTAGAGCTACCTGAGCTGAGAGCTGAGCGAGAGAGAGAGAGCTGTGGTAGAGCTACCTGAGCTGAGAGCTGAGCGAGAGAGAGAGAGCTGTGGTAGAGCTACCTGAGCTGAGAGCTGAGCGAGAGAGAGCTGTGGTAGAGCTACCTGAGCTGAGAGCTGAGAGAGAGAGCTGTGGTAGAGTTACCTGAGCTGAGAGAGAGAGAGCTGTGGTAGAGTTACCTGAGCTAAGAGAGAGAGAGAGAGAGAGAGCTGTGGTAGAGCCACCTGCGCTGAGAGCTGAGAGAGAGCTGTGGTAGAGCTACCTGAGCTGAGTGCTGAGAGAGAGAGAGCTGTGGTAGAGCTACCTGAGCTGAGAGCTGAGAGAGAGACAGCTGTGGTAGAGCTACCTGAGCTGAGAGCTGAGAGAGAGAGAGCTATGGTAGAGCTACCTGAGCTGAGAGCTGAGAGAGAGAGCTGTGGTAGAGTTACCTGAGCTGAGAGAGAGAGAGAGAGAGAGATGTGGTAGAGCTACCTGAGCTGAGAGCTGAGAGAGAGAGAGCTGTGGTAGAGCCACCTGCGCTGAGAGCTGAGAGAGAGAGAGAGAGAGAGAGAGAGCTGTGGTAGAGCTACCTGAGCTGAGAGCTGAGAGAGAGAGAGCTATGGTAGAGCTACCTGAGCTGAGAGCTGAGAGAGAGAGCTGTGGTAGAGTTACCTGAGCTGAGAGAGAGAGAGCTGTGGTAGAGTTACCTGAGCTGAGAGAGAGAGAGAGAGAGAGCTGTGGTAGAGCCACCTGCGCTGAGAGCTGAGAGAGAGAGAGAGAGCTGTGGTAGAGCTACCTGTGCTGAGAGCTGAGAGAGAGAGCTGTGGTAGAGTTACCTGAGCTGAGAGAGAGAGAGCTGTGGTAGAGTTACCTGAGCTGAGAGAGAGAGAGAGATGTGGTAGAGCTACCTGAGCTGAGAGCTGAGAGAGAGAGAGCTGTGGTAGAGTTACCTGAGCTAAGAGAGAGCGAGAGAGAGAGCTGTGGTAGAGCCACCTGCGCTGAGAGCTGAGAGAGAGCTGTGGTAGTGCTACCTGAGCTGAGAGCTGAGAGAGAGCGAGCTGTGGTAGAGCTACCTGAGCTGAGAGCTGAGAGAGAGAGAGCTATGGTAGAGCTACCTGAGCTGAGAGCTGAGCGAGAGAGAGCTGTGGTAGAGCTACCTGAGCTGAGAGCTGAGAGAGAGAGAGCTATGGTAGAGCTACCTGAGCTGAGAGCTGAGAGAGAGAGAGCTGTGGTAGAGTTACCTGAGCTGAGAGAGAGAGAGCTGTGGTAGAGTTACCTGAGCTGAGAGAGAGAGAGAGAGAGCGAGCTGTGGTAGAGTTACCTGAGCTGAGAGCTGAGAGAGAGCTGTGGTAGAGCCACCTGCGCTGAGAGCTGAGAGAGAGAGAGAGAGAGAGAGAGAGAGCTGTGGTAGAGTTACCTGAGCTGAGAGCTGAGAGAGAGAGAGCTGTGGTAGAGCTACCTGAGCTGAGAGCTGAGAGAGAGAGAGCTGTGGTAGAGCCACCTGCGCTGAAAGAGAGAGAGAGAGAGAGAGAGCTGTGGTAGAGCCACCTGAGCTGAGAGCTGAGAGAGTGAGAGCTGTGGTAGAGCTACCTGAGCTGAGAGCTGAGAGAGAGAGAGCTGTGGTAGAGCCACCTGCGCTGAGAGCTGAGAGAGAGAGAGAGCTGTGGTAGAGCCACCTGCGCTGAGAGAGAGAGAGAGAGAGCTGTGGTAGAGCCACCTGCGCTGAGAGCTGAGAGAGAGAGAGAGAGCTGTGGTAGAGCTACCTGAGCTGAGAGCTGAGAGAGTGAGAGCGATCCAATTTAATTGAACCTGCACTCAGAGGAAGATATCAACAGCAATTTAACCCAAATGAGAGATTTTTCTTTAGTGTGACCTGAAAGGCAAGATATCTACTGTATTATTACCTGCAGCACAAGACGCCAGAGGTGGACAAGAGGAACTGTTGCCTGCAAGAGATCAGACAGACAGAGGAGAAATACTCCGACACTCTGGAGTCCATATTAAAGGTACCTCACAAAC
This sequence comes from Ilyophis sp. 1 JC-2022, assembly GCA_022702515.1. NCBI lineage: Eukaryota > Metazoa > Chordata > Actinopteri > Anguilliformes > Synaphobranchidae > Ilyophis > Ilyophis sp. 1 JC-2022. The sequence continues at coordinate 65,471,497 of CM040405.1, read as the reverse complement.
ACACAAATACACACACACACACACACACACACAGATACACAGATAGACAGACAGACAGAAACACACACACACACACACAGATACACAGATAGACAGACAAACACACACACACACTCACGCCACAGACACACATACGCATACACACACACACACACACACACACACAGATACACAGATAGACAAACAGGCACACACATACACACACAGACTCACGCCGCAGACACACACACACACACACACACACACACACACACACTCATGTCTGTTCTCTTCTGGTCTCTTATAGCACTTCATGAAGCCTCTCCAGCGATTTCTGCAACCTCAGGACATGGATAACATTTTCATCAACATCCAGGTTTCAATCCATTCCTCTACCTCCCTATCACTCTCTCTACATCTCTATCACTCTCTCTACCTCACCATCTCTCTATCACTTTCTCTACCTCTCTATCACTCTCTCTACATCTCTATCACTTTCTCTACCTCACCATCTCTCTATCACTTTCTCTACCTCTATCACTCTCTCGACATCTCTATCACTCTCTCTACCTCACCATCTCTCTATCACTTTCTCTACCTCTCTATCACTCTCTCTACATCTCTATCACTCTCTCTACCTCACCATCTCTCTATCACTTTCTCTACCTCTCTATCACTCTCTCTACATCTCTATCACTTTCTCTACCTCACCATCTCTCTATCACTTTCTCTACCTCTCTATCACTCTCTCTACATCTCTATCACTCTCTCTACCTCACCATCTCTCTATCACTTTCTCTACCTCTCTATCACTCTCTCTACATCTCTATCACTCTCTCTACCTCACCATCTCTCTATCACTTTCTCTACCTCTCTATCACTCTCTCTACATCTCTATCACTCTCTACCTCACCATCTCTCTATCACTTTCTCTACATCTCTATCACTCTCTACCTCACCATCTCTCTATCACTTTCTCTACATCTCTATCACTCTCTACTTCTCTATCACTCTCTCTACCTCACCATCTCTCTATCACTTTCTCTACATCCATCTATTACTCTCTCTACCTCTCCATCTATCACTATCTCTACTTCTTCATCTATATCACTACCTCTCCATCTCTTGATCACTTTCTCTATCTCTCTATCACTCTCTCTACCTCTCCATTTCTCTATCACTTTCTTTACCTCCATCTATCACTCTTTCTACTTCTCCATTTATCAGTTTCTGTGTCTTTCTTACTCTCTCACTCTCTCTATCACTGTCTACCCATCCATCTCTCTATCACTCACTCTACCTCTCCATCTCTCTATCACACTCTCTACTTCTCCATCTATCTCTCTCCAGCTCTGAATCTCTCAGTCACACTCTCTACTTCTCCATCTATCTCTCTCCAGCTCTGAATCTCTCTATCACACTCTCTACTTCTCCATCTATCTCTCTCCAGCTCTGAATCTCTCTATCACACTCTTTACTTCTCCATCTATCTCTCTCCAGCTCTGAATCTCTGTCACACTCTCTACTTCTCCATCTATCTCTCTCCAGCT
>CM040405.1:65357468-65459968 GCA_022702515.1 Ilyophis sp. 1 JC-2022 | reverse complement strand
TTCAATCGGTCAGGTCTAAGCTCAGCAACGTTATGCAGCCATAAAATGAAGTCAGCTGAGTACCTGAATGTACTGAATGACCAGGTTATCCCATCAATGGGCATATTCCAGGATGACAATGCCAAGATTTGTCTGGCTCAAATTGTGAAAGAGTGGTTCAGGGAGCATGAGGAATCATTTTCACACATTAATTGGCCACCAGAGTCCTGACCTTAACCCCATTGAAAGTCTTTCGGATGTGCTGGAGAAGCAACTATTTTTTGGCCAGGCAGTGTATGTATGTATGGTGATGTGTAGATTTCATTAAAGACATCACTTGATCACTTGATCCCATGCTTGGAACATCTATGACGGTTTTATCAATGCCTGTGTCTGTCCCTGCCCCCCAGCCTTGCCAAAGATGGAGGTCTGTCAGGAATATTTTGGATTGCCCCCGCCACCTGTCGCGTTCGGCCAACCGCTGCACCTCTCCTTGGGCGATATCATCGAGCTCATGCGGGCAGAGGTGGATCTGCAGTGGTGGGAGGTGAGAAGATATGGAGGGGGCGGGGCTTGCAATAAGGGGTGTGGCTTGCAGATACACAGGGCTTGCCTCGTGCGCCTCTGTCCACAGTCAAGGCACACGTCCTATATTCTAAAATATGTATTGAGTGTAATTTAATTTGTCGGTTAACATGGAATTTTTGGTTTACCTGTATTTAGTGGTCAATTTGTAAATAATTATCCAAGGGGCGATGGTGGGATCTGTGATGTCACAGAAAACCATTAAAACAAAGGGGATGGAAAGTGGAAAGGGACGATGGCAAGGGGGATGGTTTTGTGATCAATTTTTTGAATGGGGGGGGGGTTCAGCCCCCTCAAATCAAACCCTGCCTGTATTGTATTAATACACAAGGAGATTTTATGCTTTAATTTACAATTCACTGCACTGCAACACATTGGAAACAGGCGTTAGGAAAAAAAATGCTCAAACCTTAGGAAAACTGTCTCTCACGTTTTAAAGATGTAAAACGACTTTATTAAAATGACAGCAGTTGCAGATGCGATATGGGCGGAAAGATAAACTTCAAGTTCATCGGAACCCTGAGCCTCTACACTGATGACTCTGTGATTTTTATAATTGTCATTTATGTATTTTAAACCTTTATTTAACCAGGTCAATGATAATAATAATCATAATCTGTGAACCACTGTTAGCAGCAGGCAAACACACAGGACATGGGGATAAACCTGTGAAACAATCTTACAGTGATTGAATCGGCACGTCTGCGTACTTGAGTAGCTTCTGATCACTCACTCGCTCGGTTGCCTGCCATACACCATAGACGTTTCCCTTGCCGCTGTTGCCTCTGTCTTGCTCTTGTGGGGGGATCAGAGTCAGAGTCTCAAAGACATATCTTCATAGGGCATCTCTCCAGTATGTCCTTGTCATTTTTAAACTTGATTAGAAATCGTGTGTCGTGAGGTCCTGGCTGTCACCGTCAGGTTCATTAAAAACCCTTTAATGAAAAAAACCAGTAAAGGAGATGGAGGTGAAGTTCCTTGGAGCTCTGCCTAAATACTTAACATGGCTCCTTCTCCACCACCCTCTGGTTCTGTCCAAAATGGCTGCCGTTCAACACAGTTCACCATTAACTCTGGTAGAGACATTTATTCGGTAGCATTGCATCCAATACTAATTTGAGACAATAAAGGAAATCTTGAATCTGGAATCTTGAAAAGGCCCTGCAACATCGTCTTCTTCTTTTTTATTTTTTTATTTTTAATTTTTTCTTCTTCTTCTGCCCCAGGGTCTCTTCTCAGTGACTGATGGTTTAATTTATGATGTTGAATAGGCAGGTGTAAAACCTCAAAGCGAACACGTTCTGTAAAACCCATACACATGTGATTAGCGTGTGTCGTAAAACATGTGGACATATGAGAGCTGTGTAGAGCTGTTTCTGTGTGTTTTTGAGGTGATGGCAGTAGATGTGTGTATTGGAGGTGATAGCTGGTAGACGTGTGTGTTCTGGAGGTAATGGCTGTAGACAGGCTGTGGGTTTTGGGGGTAATGGCTGTAGACAGGCTGTGGGTTTTGGGGGTAATGGCTGTAGACAGGCTGTGTGTTCTGGAGGTAATGGCTGTAGACAGGCTGTGTGTTCTGGAGGTAATGGCTGTAGACAGGCTGTGTGTTCTGGAGGTAATGGCTATAGACAGGCTGTGTGTTTTTGGGTAGCCTACCAGAGACTCAGGGAGTGGGGTACAGATTGTGCCTTCAAGCGTCTCCCACAGACACTCATGTTGCATGTCTTGGTGGTGTGCTGTGTGCATGACTGCAGAGTAGTGAGCCTGTTTCCTGTGGCAGCAGGGAGGGGCCTGCACAGGAAGTGACCTCAGCAACAGGCTGAAAAGGATAAACAGCTCTTTCATTTTCTCTCTCATTTCTTCTTTCATGTTCATAATACTAAGATGACAAGCGAACACTGCAAAAGCACATAAACACAGATTACAGAATACATTTTTTTTAAACTACACAATTATTGATTCCCTCCGCCACCAAAACACCCTCAAAGAACAACATGGATTGTAACATTTAAACCAAGCTTCCTCCATATTGTTACATTTACGAGGCAATATGCTTCCCCCTGCAGGCGGTATTAGAGTATTACAAGACAGCGACAATAAAACGGCAGATGTAGTGAATACTGGCTGCGTCCCAATATTCTTCACTCCTCATCTCCTTTCCTCCACTCATCTTCTACCCGGAAGTATGCAAAATTGTCAGCACATTTCAAGTACAAGTAGTTGCATGTACAGTATACAATGTACCTGACATTGCGGTTTGCATCAAGACATTAATTAATATGTAGCAATTAATATGTAATTAATATGAAATCAGCGACATTAGATTAGGACATAAAGATCCGTTTCCAGGGCACGGAGGAGAGGAGGTGGTAGTGGAGGTGGTAGTGGAGGAAAGGAGCATTTAGTGGTCATCTCCTACAAGGAAGTAGGCAAAAAAAAGCCTGTACGTTTCAAGTACAAGGAAAAGACGAGGAAAGGAGGGTGCATCTTTTGAGTATTGGGACGCACCCACTGTGTCCCTGTGGGCCCCTGGGTGCAAAGGTGAAAGGTCAAAGGTTTTTTTTCCCCTTCTCTTCCAGGGCCGGAATATAATAGCGGGGGAGACGGGCTGGTTTCCTTCTTCTAAAGTGCGACCCTTCATTCCCGTGAGTTTCATGGAGGGTCATCGGGGGTCATGGGTGGTCACCTCTTTTTTTCTGAAAGGGGGCTGTTGTCTCTGTTAATGCACTATGCACTGACAATATCCACAGTCGAAACAGGCCCACAGTAATAATGAATGAACTGTCTCTACGTGGCAGTGTAGTCTAACGTTTAGGGACTGGGCTGGTTTTATGCCCAGATGTAGCAGGGTACCCTTAAGCAGGTATACAATCTGAATTGATTCAGTAAATATCCAAATGGATTGTTTGTAAAAATGGAACAATGCACGCTGTGGGAGTTGCTCTGGATCTCTGCTAAATGTGGCCTCTCTCTGTCCACAGAGACCCACTCCAGATCTGACAGGATTCCCCTGGTATGTGAAGCCTTAATACATCTTCAGCTATATCCAGTGTTCGAATTACCCCGAAGCTTTCGGGGGTGCCCACCCACAGTGGTGTAGTGCTTTTTTTCTGGAGCGCAGTATTTCAATATGACGTCATCAACACAAACCTGGCAACCGACAAGGCTAGGCTACATTAATTCACAGCACAGATATATTTACCTGCCATAACCTTGCAACAAACTTGAACAAAGTAAACATTTTGAACGCACGTCTTCAAGAACCTGTATGTTTTTTTATCCTGTACAAATTAGAGCAGCACATTTGTATTTTAGAGCACTTTCGCTATCACGTACCATTGTGGAGCCGAGTGGAATTTCATAACAATGCATTCTAAGACATTTCAATCAAGAACAGAACAAATAGGCTAGATGGCTACATAGTATATTTAGGTACCTTAACATTGAAACAATTTCTATGCCTGCGCGTGTCAGAACTGATAAATTTTTGTCTATCTTAATGTAAATAATGTCTAGATAATGTTATAATTTAATTTCTGCTTGTTTTGTTTGTCTGTCTGAAGCACTTTGTGCTGTATTGCTTGAAAAGTGCTCTATAAATAAAAGTTATTATTATAGAGTGCATTGGAATGTGTAAGTCGTGCAAGCAACATTTCTAAACCAACCAGTTCTAAATGCTTTGTAAAATGTGTGTATTAATTAATAGGGTGACGCTGTGTGACCACAGCGCATATATATAACACTATAAGAAATACAAATACCACAATACGCCTTTTAAAAATTATTATTATTTTATCTTTAACGTTTTACAAATCATCCCATTTCAAGCCATCTGGTAATGTTAGAAGTGCTCCTGCTCCGGACTCCGCCGTTGTAGCTAGGCTAGTACTGGCTATGCTGACGTTAGCTAGATTTACATTAGCACTGACTTTGCTAACCACGCTCGTTGTAATCTGCGCCAATTTCTCACTTTCTTTTCCATTTTTCTCGTCGTTGTTTGACCTTTTTGTAAAACCAAACTTTGTTAAGTCTATTTGTTTCCGTTTCGACATTTTTTATTCATTTTCATCTGACGTAATTTTGCACGCCTAGCACACAGACGACTTTCCCGCAACCAAACAACAGCCGAACAAGTGCGATCCCATAATTATGTCTGCTAAACAAAAACAGTCCCCCTAGTGGTGTGGCTGAACATTACATCCACTTATTTTAATGACAGATAAGTGCCGGTGACTCAATGAAATAAATGGGCGCACCCCCGAACTTTGTATTTTCATCGATCTAGGTATGCCATGGCCAGAACTAGGTATGCCGGGCATTCCCGGGCACCAGCGTAATTCGAACCCTGGCTATATCCATGTTATATCTGTGTCTTATTCAGTATAAGAACACGGACTGACTGACTCTATATGCGTCTTATTCAGTATAAGAGCACTGACTGACTGACTGACTGACTCTATCTGGGTCTTATTCAGTATACGAGCACTGACTCTATATGTGTCTTATTCCTTATAAGAGCACTGACTCTCTATGTGTCTTATTCATTATAAGATCACTGACTCTAGATGTGTCTTATTCATTATAAGAGCACTGACTCTCTATATGTCTTATTCATTATAAGAGCACTGGCTCACTGACTCTAGATGTGTCTTATTCATTATAAGAGCACTGACTCTATGTGTCTTATTCATTATAAGAGCACTGACTCACTGACTCTCTATGTGTCTTATTCATTATAAGAGCACTGACTCACTGACTCTATATGTGTCTTATTCATTATAAGAGCACTGACTCTATATTCTATATGTGTCTTATTCATTATAAGAGCACTGACTCTCTATGTGTCTTATTCATTCTAAGAGCACTGACTCACTGACTCTCTATGTGTCTTATTCATTATAAGAGCACTGGCTCACTGACTCTCTATGTGTCTTATTCATTATAAGAGCACTGGCTCACTGACTCTAGATGTGTCTTATTCATTATAAGAGCACTGACTCAGGTCTCCTACAGGTTTGCAGGGAACTTGGACCGAGCAGGTGCCAAGAACCTGCTTCAGACACGGTCAGATGGAACATACCTGGTCAGGCAGAAGGACGCCGGCGAGTTTGCCGTCAGTATCAAGTGAGTTTCAGTGAGGTGGGGGTGTGATACCTGAGACTGGTACACCTGTAGAGCCAGAAACAGTGATACTTCCTGTCCATCTGTGAGTCCTGTAACTTCCACCATATAACTGCCATTGCTCTCTCTCTCTCTCTCGCACACACACACACACACACACACATACGTGCATACACACATAACTCTCAGATGGTTACCTTGAGCATTTAGATTGACAGGTGTCACTCAGGTTAATCCCTGTCCTCCAGGTTCAAGGTGGAGATCAAACACATCAAGATAACATCAGCCGAGGGGCTTTTTCGCATCAACGAGAAGAAGGCCTTCAAAGGGTTAATCGTAAGTTATATCCTGCCAGACTTTTATGAATGTTTACAGATTTAAACTTATGATTCAATCTTGTCTACAACCTAACACCTAAGTGGTCATGAGTCTACTGCACCATGGGAAATGTAGTCCAAATCCCTTCTGCTGTTGTGGGTAATGTGCACAGTTACCTTCAAGTCTGTTGCACTGTGGGTAACACAGAACAATCACTCACACCCCCTCAGCTATTGCCTGTCATGAGGCACAGTTAACGTCAAGTCTGCTGCATTATGGGTAATTTAGTACAGTTAGCCCTGCCCACTTGGCAGTGAAAGCCCTGTTTATTGGCTCTCACAGGACCTGGTGGAGTTCTATCAAAGGAACACCCTGAAGGAGTACTTCAAAGACCTGGACACGCCCCTACAGTTCCCGTTTAAGCAGACAGAGCAGAGTGCCGGCCCGCCAGCTCCTGGTAAGATCAGCCGTACATTAATGTAGCCCCAGAAACTCCTGCAGTTAAAAAACAGAGAGGATGGAAAAATTTCAGGAGCTGAACATCTGGTTCGTCTAAAGAATATCTGGCATTTCCTTTTAGGTCACGTGACACCTGTGACATCAGCAGCATCAGCAGTACAGAACTAGCTTGAAGCCAGGAGATAATAGCGGTGGGTGTACATCATCTGTGACTACATTAATTTGTGCTCCTCCCGCGCAGCAGGGCGCAGTGTGCGGTACTTCGGCACGGCTAGGGCGCGGTACGACTTCTCGGCTCGGGATCGCACCGAGCTGTCCCTGCGCGAGGGGGACACGGTGAAGATCATCTCCAAGAAGTCCACCAACGGCTGGTTGAAGGGAGAGGTGTATGGAAGGGTGAGGGACAGTCTCTCATCCCTCTCTTTCTCATCTCTCTCTCCCTCACTCTCTCACACCCTCGCTAATTCTCTCTCTCATCTCTCTCACTAACTCTCTCACACCCTCTTTCTCATCTCTCTCTCTCTCTCTCTTATTCTCTCCCTAACTCTCACTCCCTCTTTCCCCCACTATTTCACTCCCTCTCTAGTTCTCTCTCTCATCTCTCCCTAACTCTCACTCCCTTTTTCTCTCTGTCTCATCTCTCTCTCCCTCACTTTCTCACTCCCTCTCTTATTCTCTCCCTAACTCTCACTCTCTCTTTCTCTCTGTCTCATCTCTCTCTCCCTAGCTCTCTCTGTCTCTGTCATACAGTCTCTCTGTCTCTCAATACAGTCTCTGTCTTTATTGGCATGAAATACACTTGCAAATATTGCCAAAGTGTACATACAGAAATGCAGAAATACACTAGAACATGAATGTAAATAAATCGGAATAATTGCTATATCTAACTGTTAACAACAGCCGCTATATCAGAGTAATCTCTCTCTCTCATCTCATCCCTCTCTTTTGGGTTATGTCTCCCTCTCTTTGGTGTCCTGTCTGTCTCTGCCTTTCCATCTCTCTTCTCCAACCTTCTCTCTCTCTCTCATCTCTCTCTCCCTTTCTCTGTCTCATGTCTCTCTCCCTCTCTTCATCCATTACAGGGCATTTAGCAGACACTCTTATCCAGAGCGACTTACACAAATTTAGCTTTTTTTTTTTTTTTAACATATTATTCATTTTATGCAGCTGGATATTTACTGAAGCAATGCAGGTTAAGTACGTTGCTCAAGGGTACAATCTGGAATCGAACCTGTAACCATCAGGTTACAAGCCCAGTTCCCTAACCACTATACTACACTGCTCCCCCTCCCCCTCCCCCTCTCCAGGTGGGACTGTTCCCAGCCAACTATGTAGAGGAGGATTACTCAGACTACTGCTGACACCATGAGTCCAGTGGGAGGACATCTCAGCCCCGCCTCCCCGTCCCAGAACCGCACCCGGACCTCACTTGTATTTTTAGTGCCGTGAACTCAACGCATCCCAGACGGAGAGTTATTCAGCACAAGCAGGGGGACCTTCAGCGGACCTCACAAGTGTGGCTGTTTCTGTTTCATATCCAACTGTGTGTGTGTGTGTGTGTGTATGCGTGTGTGTGTGTGTGTGTATGCGCCTTTCCCTTGCCTGCACCTGTGCCCCACAACTGTCCCCGCCTCTCTCCACCCCCTAGGCCCAGAAGACCTCACTGTACTGTACTTACATTTAGTTTATTAATATTAAAGTCATGTGTCAGTGCACAGAAGTACAGAGTACAATCAACACATAGGGTTAAACTTGAGTAAAAATGTTTGTATTAATTTAATAGGGACCACAAATATACTAACTACGTTAGAGTCAAAAGTAGTCTATCAGAGTTGATTTTACACAGAAAATGCACCGTAATTATCTTCACCCTGTACTAAAATCTCTACTCTTCCTCCTCTGCTACATAGACACCTCTACTGTTCAACCCCCACATGTCTACTGAGAAAAAAAAAACAGTGTCCCCAGACAACCTTTCCTGCCCAACCCCCCCCCCCCCCCCACGACAAGATAAAGCACTGTTAGCAGCTAGCGATCAGCACTGAAAGCTTAGCTCTGCCTAACATAAAGAGCATCACTCCTGAGGTTACACAGTGTTCATAAGCATTAGTGGAACAGGCCTTGTTGTGTGAAGTGGTTAAGAGGCTGTTAAAATGAATAATAAAGATCAGTTTTAATGATCTGATTATACTGGGCTAGATTCGTGTCAAATCTTCTCACTTTCAGGCTAAAAAATGTTTATGAGTGCCCTGTAATGTTTATCCAAAGTCAGCATTATTGTTACGATCCCCTTTACATCAAGAGATGCGATAAAGAATAGTGCATTTTTACTCCTTTTAAGCTTATACTGTCATTAGCATGTATGCTTTGATGTAACTGGCTCAATGTGAAGAGTAATATCAGCAATACTGTTCTGAATACCTATTCTCTACTTTGGCTGAATGTGGGTTTGAGGTGGGTTATGTTAGTGCCATGTGTTTTCCTCTAGGGGGCAGTAGTGATATGTTTTACTTAGAGTCCCTTGATAGAGAGAGTAGCGACATAGAGGGTCCGGAAAAATCTAGTCACGTGATTGCGTGGAGCCATTTTGAGTCCATCGCGGACAGGATCGGGACGCATTTCGAGTACCTGTCTAGTTAATTCCTTCTTTGTCATGGTTCTAAATGTCTGTGACTGTTAAATCACAACCAGCTCTGTGATTTCCTTCTTTATCATATGGCTCTTAGTTGTCATAAATCTTCTATTTTGTCATCTTCACATAATTTGTTCATTATCAACATGGAAAAGACCATTCCCATCTCTCATACATAGAGAACATAATGGAATACACGGTTCAATGCACTAGCGCCATACGGCGGCTCCGCACTGAATGGACTCAAAATGGCGTCAAATCGTGAGTTGTCGCTACTCTCTCTATCAAGGGACTCTAGTTTTACTGTATCAGTTACAGAGATTACACTAGAGTTGTCCAGACGAAGGGCAGGCAGGATTATTTTGTGTGTTTGTGTGTGTGTGTGTGTGTGTGTGTGGGGAGGGGGGGGGCTGCAGACGATATGTATATTTTTTATGTTTTATTTAAAATAAAAGATGAAGGGTCAAAACGCACGTAGTTCGGGGACATCCGGTCACCCTATTTGTCGGAGTGACAGTACTAGTTTCAGGGCGGGCTGGTGCAGAATAACGACTTATTGGTCACTGAGACTGGCTCACTGTCAATCGCCCTCTCTTTCTCTTTCTCTCTCTATCTGTTGTTCCTAGGCTTTTTGACCTGACAAGTCAAAATGCTTTATTCCACATCTGATTCACGTGTGTATTGATGTGTTGAATGTAACCCCGGTGAATAAAAACACGTCTCTGTCTTTGACTCGCTGTTGATTGGAGATTTTCTCTGGAGCTTGGAGAGGGAACTTTAACATGCAGACAGATGGTATTGAGCTCACTGCAGTGGAGCTCAAATTGCACTAAGGAGAGAGATCTGCAGTACACTTCAATACTGGGGCCAGAATATAAACACCATCCAGGTAGTAACACCAGTGTACTGCAGGTGTGATTTCCAATCAAACACCAGCATAACGTTCATAATGAACACTCTAATTCAGATTAATGCCATGCCATGGCCAGCAAGCACAGGGTGTTGCAATATCTATCAGTAATGAAACCCACAGTGGGGAAAAAAGTATAGCCCATAATAAAAACAACTGTGTAAGATATTATTAACAGTCACACATGATGATGCAGGTGATGGTTTTTAACTAACGATAGTGTCTGAATATATTCATGCTCATGTCTAAAAGCGGTATGCTAATATCGTGTTCATTTTACAGACAGTTCTATGCCCCAGTTTCATGCCTGCTAGGCAGCCTGCCATAGCCTGAGGGATAACGAGATATATACGAGTGTTTATAACTGAAATGCGTTCCCTGACTCCCACTTCACCAAATCTAGTGTCATAGTCCCAGTGTGCTATATTAGATATGAAGATCCTGTAATATTTCAACAGTCTTATGATAGTTCATCTGCATAATTATAATTTAGAATTGGGTTTAAACTGAAAAGACAGAGTTCTGTGTTGCAGTCACTTGGGCTTCAGCAATGCTTTTGAAGCTGAGCCACGCTTTGAACCATAAGCCAAACCTGGTCTAATTAAACCTATATTGATTTCAATGGTGATATGTCAGCCCCATTTCTTGCCAGAAAATCTCAAGCCCACTTCAAGGAACATTGGTCCACTTTATTTATAGTGTCATATAGTAAAATAATTTAGAAGATGCTATAGATAAGGTGGACCAATGGTCCTTGAAGTGGGCTTGAGGTTTTCTGTGGAAAAAAACTGATATTGGAAACTTACAGAGGGATATAAACTTAAAATATATGGAAGAGATTTGGAAAGGGTCAATGTTTTTAGACTATAAACCTGATCTAATTAATATTAATACACCCATCATCTGCAAATAATGACCTGCCTATACCACTCAGTCAATTTTGAATAAACATCATCAATCATGACAGAAAATAAAATTTGACTAATGACACTTCCCTGGGGGGGGGTACCATTATCTACTTTTAGATATGATGAATAACTCCTACAAACTCTATCCTGTATAGACCGTCCATGAAGAAAGTCCTGTTATTCCCAATCGTTTTATCTTAATTAATAAACCTTTTTTTAAAAATTAAATCACAGGCTTTTCCAACATCAAATAACACAACAACTATCCCCCTATTCATCTTTGTTATTATCGGCCGTGTCTCTCAAGTCGTCAAAAACTGCAAAGAAGAAGAAGACTATTCGCGCTGACCTGCTGCTGCAGCCTGTTGGCCACAGTAGGACATTACACCCGGGGCATTGAGAGTGACGGAGAGGGGAAACGACCAAGCTTGAAGCTTCCCTGCACAGGCAGAAAAACATGGCAGACGACGAGAAATTACCATCGGGCTGGGAAAAGCGGATGAGCCGCAGTTCAGGTACCCAGCTTGAAACTAAATCTGATTTATGCACCCAGGTTGATCTCTCGCCGTTCTGTGACCAAGTGTTGCTGTCACCTACATTCATAGGTTTGATAGCTAAGCTAACTGCGCTCATCGGTCTTGAACGGCAGTGTTTGTAGCGTTAGCTAGCTTGCTAATTAACTAGCATGCGTATGTAACGTTATGGAGAATGCGTGCTAGCTATTGATTTAACGCACATATAGCGAATCGTCATGTACACCTGGTGCAATGAAATCCTATTCTGAAGCGCAGTTTACTCGTAAGCTAGCAATGTGGCACTGACTATACATAACTATTAAACACACTGGTACATACCGCTTTCAAGCGGTATAAATTAGCTAGCGTTAGCTGAGCCGAATGAATGGATCTGACATGGCAAACACTAGCTAGCGCTAATCTGTAGCTGCGTATATTTTGGGACTGCCTTTTAATTATTAACATTTTGTATGTGGATTATTCTTAAATGCGTGCAAACAAAAATTGAATCAGGACAGGAGACATATTTTGGGAAACCCTTTTATCCTAAACGGTATAACGTTAATATCGATAATTGCCTAACACTTGCTCTGACTCGTTAGCTCACGTTAGCTAGGCCCCAGTTAGCTTGCGCTAACTTAGTTGTAATCCTTTCGCTTAAGTTATGGTAGTTTGTCCCGCGTCTTTGCGGTGGATGTCCTCAAAACAAAATTAGTTAGATGGCCAACGAAACGTTAAGCGACTAGCTATACATCAAATACGAGTCGGGTTACTATATAAAAGTGCGTCAGTCAATAAACTCTTAAATGTTACGTTATGAGAAACTTGTAATTAATTGTAACGGCTCGCGCTAACTTATGTTTCACGCCTATGTCACATATTTGTATACAGAATCTTAATCAAATGGTAACATTGGACGTTTAACGGTCAGTGGTTTCTGTTTAGATGGCCAAATAACGTTAAAGTTAGCTAGCTTTTGCGTTAATATTGTAACGTCATTATAGGAGAGCAAATGTTAATGTAGCTTGGCGCATTTTGTTTGAGTATGCATAACTAACTTTGTTAAATATTAATTATGGGCGTCATGCGTTGTCATTCCTTCCAAGAGTGTCACAGCTTTTAGAAGTGGCTCTAGTTACAGTTTTGTTCAAGTTGAAGTGAGTAATGTTATAGCAGGTTCGGTGCTGGTAAGTTCTGCTCCCGAATGAACCCGTTTTGCTTTCAGTTGGTTGACAGAAGGCGGCACCGAGGCGTTGTCTCAATGGGGTGTGCATGCATTCCATTCCGTTAAATTTTTGGTTTGGTTGCATCCAGAGTACGGAGGTGTGACTTTGGGCTTTGTATGAACTGCACCACACAGTCAACACTTCAGCTTGTGAACCTCACTGATGCATTCAGGGTGTCTAGTACAGGACTACAGGAGGGAGAGAAATGGCGCTAATTGAAAGGGAGACATCACTGCAGTCTGGCCAGATACTCAGCTTCTATGTTACTTCTGTCCTCTCTGCTTCTTAAATACAGGGATGTTCTGGTTGTTGGTAGCAGGAGTTTCAGCTGTTGTAATATGACACCGAATTTCCAGTGTCGCAGTATTGCACCTGGAGTTTTCAGAAAATCCATAAAACTTGGAATACATTCCCATTAAAAAGCCTCAATGCCAGGCAAACTGAGCTTTGTTAAAAATGTACAGCTGAACATCTGGTGGCTCTATAAACATATAATGTGCTTGAATGTTTTGGCTTCATCAACAGTGTTAAGTATATGGAGCGCTAAGAATGGCGGTTCGTCTAAAGAAAGCACTAATTCAAGTTCAGGGCCAGCATTGGCTTTTCCCACATCAATATAGAAATGAGGTTTCCTTTTGACCCACAGTCATGAGTTCTTAGTATTCATCATGGGAGGGGGAAATGCTGCTGTCACTTTAAATCCAGGATGTGAAATTAACACCAGCCGCCGGCCAAATGCTAATAAAAGTTTGTTTGGCTGGTAAGATTTTCTACTCTAGTAGCCACTTTGGCCGATAACCAACCAGGTTGTGTTATATTGTAAAAGGTAATGTGGCTGGTGAAATGTTGTAAATGGCTGGTGATTTTTAGAATCCGCTAGTCACTCTGGCCAGTGTGGGTAAAGAAAGTTAATTTCATTCCCCATTTAAATCCCCCCTCAGGTCGGGTGTACTACTTCAATCACATCACCAACGCCAGCCAATGGGAGCGGCCGAGTGGTGCGGGGGATGGGAAGGGCGAGCCGGAGAAGGTGCGCTGCTCCCACCTGCTGGTCAAGCACAACCAGTCCCGCAGGCCCTCATCCTGGAGAGAGGAGAACATCACCAGGTCCAAGGACGAGGCTCTGGAGATGATCCAGCGTGAGCTAGCCTCTCCTCTTAATCACATCTATTCCATTATCACACCCACTGGTCTCCACTGAACACACCCACTCACCATAACCACGCCCACTTGTCTCCATAACCACACCCGCTTGTATTCATAACCACGCCCACTGCTCCCACCGCCCTCATAACCGCTCTCACCACCCTCATAACCCTTCCCCACCGCCCTCATAACCGCTCCCACCGCCCTCATAACCGCTCTCACCGCCCTCATAACCGCTCTCACCGCCCTCATAACCGCTCCCACCGCCCTCATAACCGCTCCCACCGCCCTCATAACCGCTCCCACCGCCCTCATAACCGCTCCCACCGCCCTCATAACCGCTCCCACCGCCCTCATAACCGCTCCCACCGCCCTCATAACCGCTCCCACCGCCCTCATAACCGCTCCCACCGCCCTCATAACCGCTCCCACCGCCCTCATAACCGCTCCCACCGCCCTCATAACCGCTCCCACCGCCCTCATAACCGCTCCCACCGCCTAACCGCTCCCACCGCCCTCATAACCGCTCCCACCGCCCTCATAACCGCTCCCACCGCCCTCATAACCGCTCCCACCGCCCTCATAACCGCTCCCACCGCCCTCATAACCGCTCCCACCGCCCTCATAACCGCTCCCACCGCCCTCATAACCGCTCCCACCGCCCTCATAACCGCTCTCACCGCCCTCATAACAGCTCCCACCGCCCTCATAACTGCTCCCACCGCCCTCATAACCGCTCTCACCGCCCTCATAACCGCTCCCACCGCCCTCATAACCGCTCCCACCGCCCTCATAACCGCTCCCACCGCCCTCATAACCGCTCCCACCGCCCTCATAACCGCTCCCACCGCCCTCATAACCGCTCCCACCGCCCTCATAACCGCTCCCACCGCCCTCATAACCGCTCCCACCGCCCTCATAACCGCTCCCACGGCCCTCATAACTGCTCCCACCGCCCTCATAACCGCTCCCACCGCCCTCATAACCGCTCCCACCGCCCTCATAACCGCTCCCACGGCCCTCATAACCGCTCCCACGGCCCTCATAACCGCTCCCACCGCCCTCATAACCGCTCCCACCGCCCTCATAACCGCTCCCACCGCCCTCATAACCGCTCCCACCGCCCTCATAACCGCTCCCACCGCCCTCATAACCGCTCCCACCGCCCTCATAACCGCTCCCACCGCCCTCATAACCGCTCCCACCGCCCTCATAACCGCTCCCACCGCCCTCATAACCGCTCCCACGGCCCTCATAACCGCTCCCACCGCCCTCATAACCGCTCCCACCGCCCTCATAACCGCTCCCACCGCCCTCATAACCGCTCCCACCGCCCTCATAACCGCTCCCACCGCCCTCATAACCGCTCCCACCGCCCTCATAACCGCTCCCACCGCCCTCATAACCGCTCCCACCGCCCTCATAACCGCTCCCACCGCCCTCATAACCGCTCCCACCGCCCTCATAACCGCTCCCACCGCCCTCATAACCGCTCCCACCGCCCTCATAACCGCTCCCACCGCCTAACCGCTCCCACCGCCCTCATAACCGCTCCCACCGCCCTCATAACCGCTCCCACCACCCTCATAACCCACCCACCGCCCTCATAACCGCTCCCACTGCCCTCATAACTGCTCTCACCGCCCTCATAACCCTTCCCCACCGCCCTCATAACCCACCCACCGCCCTCATAACCGCTCCCACCGCCCTCATAACCGCTCCCACCACCCTCATAACCGCTCCCACCGCCCTCATAACTGCTCCCACCGCCCTCATAACCGCTCCCACCGCCCTCATAACCGCTCCCACCGCCCTCATAACCGCTCCCACCGCCCTCATAACTGCTCCCACTGCCCTCATAACCGCTCCCACCGCCCTCATAACCCTTCCCCACCGCCCTCATAACCCACCCACCGCCCTCATAACCGCTCCCACCGCCCTCATAACCGCTCCCACCGCCCTCATAACCGCTCCCACCGCCCTCATAACCGCTCCCACCGCCCTCATAACCGCTCCCACCGCCCTCATAACTGCTCTCACCGCCCTCATAACCCACCCACCGCCCTCATTACCGCTCCCACCGCCCTCATAACCCTTCCCCACCGCCCTCATAACCGCTCCCACCGCCCTCATAACCGCTCCCACCGCCCTCATAACCGCTCCCACCGCCCTCATAACCGCTCCCACCGCCCTCATAACCGCTCTCACCGCCCTCATAACCGCTCCCACCGCCCTCATAACCGCTCTCACCGCCCTCATAACCGCTCCCACCGCCCTCATAACTGCTCCCACCGCCCTCATAACCGCTCCCACCGCCCTCATAACTGCTCCCACCGCCCTCATAACCGCTCCCACCGCCCTCATAACCGCTCCCACCGCCCTCATAACCGCTCCCACCGCCCTCATAACCGCTCCCACCGCCCTCATAACCGCTCCCACCGCCCTCATAACCGCTCCCACCGCCCTCATAACCGCTCCCACCGCCCTCATAACCGCTCTCACCGCCCTCATAACCGCTCCCACCGCCCTCATAACCGCTCCCACCGCCCTCATAACCGCTCCCACCGCCCTCATAACCGCTCCCACCGCCCTCATAACCGCTCCCACCGCCCTCATAACCGCTCCCACCGCCCTCATAACCGCTCTCACCGCCCTCATAACCGCTCCCACCGCCCTCATAACCGCTCCCACCGCCCTCATAACCGCTCCCACCGCCCTCATAACCGCTCCCACCGCCCTCATAACCACACACACTGCTCCCCTGAGCGCCTCTATGTCTCTGTCTCTCTGTAGAATATATAGACAAGATCAAGTCTGGTGAAGATGAGTTTGAGGGCCTGGCCTCCCAGTTCAGTGATTGCAGCTCTGCAAGAAATGGAGGTGACCTGGGCTCATTTGGCAGAGGTAGGAAACGCACCCTGACATCCAACCCCTAAACCACCTACAGGTTCTCAAATTGTATCTATATTGTTCGCAATATTGTGGTCTGTCTGTCTGAGTGCTATAACTGTGTTTGTAGATGTACTGCCTATTTAAGTATAATGTTTGTGTGTTTAAGGGTTTTGTGTGTCGGGGCTGTGTAAGTAGTGTCAGTATGTTTAGTGTTTGTGTGTAGGGGCTGTGTAAGTAGTGTAAGTAGTGTTTGTCTGTGTGCTGTGTAAGTAGTGTAAGTATGTTTAGTGTTTGTGTGTGTGTGTATGTGTTAGGGGTGTGCAAAACTCATATTTGTCATGGTCGAATAATCAGTGGGTGGTATGAGCGAATAATCGATTATTCGGAAGTGCCGACAGGATCAGAAATTGAGACCTGTCAAGTGCGAAATGCAGTAGATTTTCCTGACGCGGTAAAGGTTAAGAGACTGCACGTCACTGAATGGAGAAGGTCTCAAATAAGCAACAATATTGTTGTTGCAGCCAATATTGTAGGCCTATGAATTTTCCTTCATTTTTCTGATCTTAAATAGTGAATGCTTAACACATAATGGTTTCATCTTGCGGGTTGTGTCGGCTTAACCCTCCTCCCTCCTCCCGCTGTCACCCTTCTCGTCCTGGTAAATTTGCTAAAGCCAACTTGGATTTCCAGATTTCTTTAACCTGATCCACGTTGGACCCCTAGTGGTAGACGTATCTGTCACAATTACAGTATTACAGTATTCAAGTTAAAAACTACAGCTTTAAGAAAAGACGGTAAATAAAAGGCAAGAATTTACAAGTAACAATTATAAAATGCGTAGATCAAGAAAATTACATATTTATATGAAATAAAAAAAGAACGAAATTTCAAAATACAAGTAGGCTATAATGTACTATAGACACACATCCAGGCTATATCAAAACACCCCAAAGCACATGAAATAGGATAGCCGCAATCAACTAAATAACGGCTGTTTTCAGTACTTTATGCACCTACCCTTTGCAAGGATTACACTGCTGTTATCTATTGTCCTTGGCATGCCAGCGATTTCGCGGATATTTTTTCAGCTCGAGGTTTGTCATATTTGCGAGTTTGCAAGAAAGAAGACATAGCCTGCACCAGGCCGGACTCTGCTTCTTCAACGATGGTTGTGTTGTGGATGTTTTTGAGATCATCATTGTCGAGGTCGATTCGTGGTAGGACAATTTAATATCACAAATATTGCACTGCACTTGATTGTTTTAAATTGGTCCCAGACTGAGCTTTTTCTAGCTTTTTTCGATAACGGACATTTTGGCTGGCTTATTGGCTAGCTAGGAAAGGCTAATGCGTCCCCAGCGAGAAGTAGTCTCAAGGTGTTTCTCACTAATAGTTCGACTGAACCACGAACTGAAGTGTGTAATGGTTCTGTTCAGTGATTTGTATTTATTTATGAAACAATAAACTCTGCAACCCTGTGGGCGCATCCCAATACTCAAAAAATGCACCCTGATTTCCTCCACTACCACCTCCTCTCCTCCGTGCTCCTGAAACGGATCTTTGTGTTTTAATCTAATGTTGCGGATTACATCTTAATTATGTATTAATGGTTACATATTAATGAATGTCTCGACGCAAACCGCAATGTCAGGTACATTGTATACTGTGCCAGCAAGTCAAGTCAGGTACTCGAAACGTTCAGACAGTTTTGCATACTTCCAGTTAGTAGAGGAGTGGTAGTGGGGGAGTGGAGGAAGGGAGGTGGGGAGTAGGGATGCAAATTTTAAGGAATTTCCTTAATCGATAGTTGTTAACCTTAACAAACAATAGTCGATTAATTGATAACATAATATACTAAATATAGCTTATGATATACAGAATACAAAATGCATGTTATATTCCTCAATCAAAGATTTATTGTAACATTTGAGAAACAGGCATTATTGCAGCGTAACAAAAATAGAATATGAAGGCGTGTATAGGCTACTTCAACAGAAAATAAATTGCGCTCCGTCTCATCAGTTGCAAGCGAAACCGTTGCTGCGCTAGCCGCTAGCAGCATTAACATAATCTCGCTTGAAATGGCATCATGTCCTTTTCAACCATCAACCTCAGTGAGTCCTACTGAATTGACTAGCCTATATGAACTGCTGACTACCGCACCGCAGTAGCCTACATAATTGTCAACCGAATCAGTTACTCTCTGCATAGGCTACGGGCTACTCAATAGCCTAATAAATTAGTTGGCAACAAATGGCGGGGATATTAGTAAAATAATATAGCCCGGTCAACTGTTTTTTGGTACAGTTTCACATTTATAATATATAGCCTGCAATCTTGATCGGAACCTGTAGCCTACCTACTGGCATCTGACGTCCACCCAACGTAACCGAAAGCAAAACGGTTCAAGCATTTCTAATCAAAATCACATAGGCTACTGTAGGCTATATTGTACATTTTCCATGTAGGCCTATTCTGTATAACAAACTAAGAGTTAATGAAAGTCTGCCCGTTATTAAACCATTTCAAATCTGTAATAATGATATTGATTAAATGAAGCACATTCGCGTTTTCTTTTGTATCGAAATAGCACAATAAATGTAGGCTATTTTAAGAAGGCCTAATATGCTATAACCATGTCTTATATAGGCTAATATAACCAATATGTGGCTATACGTTTGTTTCTTCTTTACACTTGAAATTCAGTAAGAAGTTTAGCTAAAGCCATTTTCTTTATTTGTTGTCAGGTAATTTGAGTCTAGATCACGCACTGCGTGAATGATTGCTATTTTAATCTGAACCGCTATTTTAATCTAGTAGCCTACTGACGAACTGGGTGATTAATAGCACTATGCTACATCAGTGCACCTAGCTCAACCCTTTGTATAAGGGCTCCCCCCATAGATGACTGAACATCGACATTCAATTTGGGAGAAAAGAATCATCTGCTTTAAAAAAAAAAAGAGGATAAACTGGCCCTTGTCACCCTTTTGACAACTTTACCATTTGAAAACGCAATGTTTTACAATAGGTTACTTACCACGAAATGGTCAGAACTTGAGAACACACAAATTGTCATATATTTTCGTAGTTTCTAATCCATATTTAAAACGCTCACCTGGAGCGGCCATATAAACCTAATCCATAAAACTATATAACTACAAGGAAAAAATACAAAAAGTTCATATGAGGTTTATAGAAAAAGTTTATATTTTTTACTTGCAGTGCTTTTGACTGGAATCATTTTGCACAATACCTACGAATGATATACTGATCTACGAGTAGCTATAGTGAACTGATCATGCATGCTGTTGGAATATTCGTGCGCTTGCGCAACTGACCCCAGTGAACAAATCACATAGTCAGTGACTAGAATCTTTGTACTGAACTATTCGAATCAGTAAAGTGATTCGTAATTTCCACCACTACTCCGCTCGTCTATCGTCACATACCCTCTTTGCCAACACTGAGGTGATGGTAGTTTGCGACCCACTTTGCCCTGACAGCACGGTTAGATGTACGCTTTTCAGGTGGTAGGCTACATTAACTTCGTGTGTAGGCTCAACTTCACGGCTTACACTAGGCTGAATTTGGCGCCCTCGCGTGGAGACCTTAAACCATGATTACATTTCACACAAAAACTCCCGTTGAAACAAGACCGCAAATTGTTCAGTTAATTGTTTCATTTGAAATCTTATCGATTAAATTCTTATTAGCAATTAATCGATAGTCGATTAACTGTTAACATCCCTAGTGGGGAGTGAAGAATATTGGGACGCACCCAATGTTTTTTTCACACTTAGCTTTCGCGTATCTCCAGTACCTGTGGTCTACACAGTCTAGTGTGCAAACTTATTTTAATATTTATTTTTGAAATATAACAAGACATATGAATTGTATGTATTTATTCATCCCCAAAATATGTTTCACAAGAAATAAAATATGACTTATTTTTTGAGTGAAAACTACACAAAAAAACATACACAAAAGTCGTTGGCCCCCCCTCCAAAATTCGATTCTTGCCGTCATGAACGAATAATCGAATAATTGAATATTCTGACTCACCCCTAGTGTGTGTGTGTGTAGGGGCTGTGTAAGTAGTGTAGGTATGTTTAGTGTGTGTGTGTGCTGTGTAAGTATGTTTAGTGTGTGTAGGGGCTATGTAAGTATGTTTAGTGTGTGTAGGGGCTGTGTAAGTATGTAAGTGTATTTAGTGTTTGTAGGTGCTGTGTAAGTATGTAAGTATGTTTAGTGTGTGTGTAGCGGCTGTGGAAGTATGTAAGCATGTTTAGTGTGTGTGTAGGGGCTGTATAAGTATGTTTAGTGTGTGTGTGTGTGTGTGTGTGTGTAGGGGTTGTGTAAGTATGTTTAGTGTGTGTGTGTAGGGGCTGTGTAAGTATGTTTAGTGTGTGTGTGTGTGTGTGTAGGGGCTGTGTAAGTATGTTTAGTGTGTGTGTGTGTGTAGGGGCTGTGTAAGTATGTTTAGTGTGTGTGTGTGTGTGTGTGTGTGTAGGGGCTGTGTAAGTATGTTTAGTGTGTGTGTGTAGGGGTTGTGTAAGTATGTTTAGTGTGTGTGTGTAGGGGCTGTGTAAGTATGTTTAGTGTGTGTGTGTGTAGGGGTTGTGTAAGTATGTTTAGTGTGTGTGTGTGTAGGGGCTGTGTAAGTATGTTTAGTGTGTGTGTGTGTAGGGGCTGTGTAAGTATGTTTAGTGTGTGTGTAGGGGCTGTGTAAGTATGTTTAGTGTGTGTAGGGGCTGTGTAAGTATGTTTAGTGTGTGTGTAGGGGTTGTGTAAGTATGTTTAGTGTGTGTGTGTAGGGGCTGTGTAAGTATGTTTAGTGTGTGTGTGTAGGGGCTGTGTAAGTATGTTTAGTGTGTGTGTGTGTGTGTAGGGGCTGTGTAAGTATGTTTAGTGTGTGTGTAGGGGCTGTGTAAGTATGTTTAGTGTGTGTGTAGGGGCTGTGTAAGTATGTAGTGTGTGTTGGGGCTGTGTAAGTATGTTTAGTGTGTGTGTAGGGGTTGTGTAAGTATGTTTAGTGTGTGTGTGTAGGGGTTGTGTAAGTATGTTTAGTGTTTAGTGTGTGTGTGTGTAGGGGCTGTGTAAGTATGTTTAGTGTGTGTGTAGGGGCTGTGTAAGTATGTAGTGTGTGTTGGGGCTGTGTAAGTATGTTTAGTGTGTGTGTAGGGGTTGTGTAAGTATGTTTAGTGTGTGTGTGTGTGTGTGTGTGTAGGGGCTGTGTAAGTATGTTTAGTGTGTGTGTGTGTAGGGGCTGTGTAAGTATGTTTAGTGTGTGTGTAGGGGCTGTGTAAGTATGTAGGGTGTGTTGGGGCTGTGTAAGTATGTTTAGTGTGTGTGTAGGGGTTGTGTAAGTATGTTTAGTGTGTGTGTAGGGGCTGTGTAAGTATGTTTAGTGTGTGTGTGTGTAGGGGCTGTGTAAGTATGTTTAGTGTGTGTAGGGGCTGTGTAAGTATGTTTAGTGTGTGTGTGTGTGTAGGGGTTGTGTAAGTATGTTTAGTGTGTGTGTAGGGGTTTTGTAAGTATGTTTAGTGTGTGTAGGGGCTGTGTAAGTATGTTTAGTGTGTGTGTAGGGGCTGTGTAAGTATTTTTAGTGTGTGTGTGTAGGGGTTGTGTAAGTATGTTTAGTGTGTGTGTGTGTGTGTGTGTAGGGGTTGTGTAAGTATGTTTAGTGTGTGTGTGTGTGTGTGTGTAGGGGTTTTGTAAGTATGTTTAGTGTGTGTGTGTGTAGGGGCTGTGTAAGTATGTTTAGTGTGTGTGTGTAAGTATGTTTAGTGTGTGTAGGGGCTGTGTAAGTATGTTTAGTGTGTGTGTATATGTAGGGGCTATGTACATAAGTAAGTATGTTTAGTGTGTGTGTAGGGGCTATGTAAGTATGTTTAGTGTTTGTAGGTGCTGTGTAAGTATGTAAGTGTATTTAGTGTTTGTAGGTGCTGTGTAAGTATGTAAGTATGTTTAGTGTGTGTGTAGCGGCTGTGGAAGTATGTAAGCATGTTTAGTGTGTGTGTAGGGGCTGTATAAGTATGTTTAGTGTGTGTGTGTGTGTGTAGGGGTTGTGTAAGTATGTTTAGTGTGTGTAGGGGCTGTGTAAGTATGTTTAGTGTGTGTAGGGGCTGTGTCAGTGTGTAAGTATGTTTAGTGTGTGTAGGGGCTATGTAAGTATGTTTCGTGTGTGTAGGGGCTGTGTAAGTATGTAAGTGTATTTAGTGTTTGTAGGTGCTGTGTAAGTGTAAGTATGTTTAGTGTGTGTGTAGCGGCTGTGTAAGTATGTAAGCATGTTTAGTGTGTGTGTAGGGGCTGTATAAGTATGTTTAGTGTGTGTGTGTGTAGGGGCTGTGTAAGTATATTTAGTGTGTGTAGGGGCTGTGTAAGTATGTTTAGTGTGTGTGTAGGGGCTGTGTAAGTATGTTTAGTGTGTGTGTAGGGGTTGTGTAAGTATGTTTAGTGTGTGTGTGTGTGTAGGGGCTGTGTAAGTATGTTTAGTGTGTGTGTAGGGGTTGTGTAAGTATGTTTAGTGTGTGTGTGTGTAGGGGCTGTGTAAGTATGTTTAGTGTGTGTGTGTGTAGGGGTTGTGTAAGTATGTTTAGTGTGTGTGTGTGTGTAGGGGTTTTGTAAGTATGTTTAGTGTGTGTGTAGGGGCTGTGTAAGTATGTTTAGTGTGTGTGTAGGGGCTGTGTAAGTATGTTTAGTGTGTGTGTAGGGGCTGTGTAAGTATGTTTAGTGTGTGTGTAGGGGCTGTGTAAGTATGTTTAGTGTGTGTAGGGGCTGTGTAAGTATGTTTAGTGTGTGTAGGGGTTGTGTAAGTATGTTTAGTGTGTGTGTGTGTGTGTAGGGGTTTTGTAAGTATGTTTAGTGTGTGTGTGTAGGGGCTGTGTAAGTATTTTTAGTGTGTGTCTGTAGGGGCTGTGTAAGTATGTTTAGTGTGTGTAGGGGTTGTGTAAGTATGTTTAGTGTGTGTCGGGGCTGTGTAAGTATGTTTAGTATGTGTGTGTGTAGGGGCTGTATAAGTATGTTTAGTATGTGTGTGTGTGTGTAGGGGTTGTGTAAGTATGTTTAGTGTGTGTGTAGGGGCTGTGAGTATGTTTAGTGTGTGTGTATAGGGGCTGTGTAAGTATGTTTAGTGTGTGTAGGGGCTGTGTAAGTATGTTTAGTGTGTGTAGGGGCTGTGTAAGTATGTTTAGTGTGTAGGGGCTGTGTCAGTATGTTTAGTGTGTGTAGGGGCTGTGTAAGTATGTCAGTATGTTTAGTGTGTGTGTAGGGGCTGTGTAAGTATGTAAGTATGTTTCGTGTGTGTGTAAGGGCTGTGTAAGTATGTTTAGTGTGTGTGTAGGGGCTGTGTAAGTATGTAAGTATGTTTCGTGTGTGTGTAAGGGCTGTGTCAGTATGTTTAGTGTGTGTGTAGGGGCTGTGTAAGTATGTAAGTATGTTTCGTGTGTGTGTAAGGGCTGTGTAAGTATGTTTAGTGTGTGTGTAGGGGCTGTGTAAGTATGTAAGTATGTTTAGTGTGTGTGTAGGGGCTGTGTAAGTATGTTTAGTGTGTGTGTAGGGGCTGTGTAAGTATGTTTAGTGTGTGTGTGTAGGGGCTGTGTAAGTATGTAAGTATGTTTAGTGTGTGTAGGGGCTGTGTAAGTATGTTTAGTGTGTGTAGGGGCTGTGTAAGTATGTTTAGTGTGTGTAGGGGCTGTGTCAGTATGTTTAGTGTGTGTGTAGGGGCTGTGTCAGTATGTAAGTATGTTTAGTGTGTGTGTGTGTGTAGGGGCTGTGTAAGTATGTAAGTATGTTTAGTGTGTGTAGGGGCTGTGTAAGTATGTTTAGTGTGTGTAGGGGCTGTGTAAGTATGTTTAGTGTGTGTGTAGGGGCTGTGTCAGTATGTTTAGTGTGTGTGTAGGGGCTGTGTCAGTATGTTTAGTGTGTGTGTAGGGGCTGTGTAAGTATGTTTAGTGTGTGTGTAGGGGCTGTGTAAGTATGTAAGTATGTTTAGTGTGTGTGTAGGGGCTGTGTAAGTATGTTTAGTGTGTGTGTAGGGGCTGTGTAAGTATGTAAGTATGTTTAGTGTGTGTGTGTAGGGGCTGTGTATATATGTAAGTATGCTTAGTGTGTGTGTAGGTGCTGTGTAAGTATGTAAGTATGTTTAGTGTGTGTGTGTAGGGGCTGTGTAAGTATGTAAGTATGTTTAGTGTGTGTAGGGGCTGTGTAAGTATGTTTAGTGTGTGTGTAGGGGCTGTGTCAGTATGTTTAGTGTGTGTAGGGGCTGTGTAAGTATGTTTAGTGTGTGTGTAGGGGCTGTGTCAGTATGTTTAGTGTGTAGGGGCTGTGTCAGTATGTAAGTATGTTTAGTGTGTGTGTGTAGGGGCTGTGTATATATGTAAGTATGCTTAGTGTGTGTGTAGGGGCTGTGTAAGTATGTAAGTACGTTTAGTGTGTGTGTAGGGGCTGTGTAAGTATGTTTTGTGTGTGTGTGTGTGTGTAGGTGCTGTGTAAGTATGTTTAGTGTGTGTGTCTCTGATGTTCCCACAGGTCAGATGCAGAAGCCTTTTGAGGATGCCTCCTTCGCTCTGAAAGTGGGGGACATGAGCGGACCTGTGTTCACTGACTCTGGAGTCCACGTCATCCTGCGCACGGGATGAACCCCAAAACACCCCCACCACAATATCAACACCCCTAAGAACCACCCAACTCCCCCCCCCCCAATATCAACAACACCCCAAGAACTACCCTCCAATATCAAGAACACCCCTAAGAACCACTCAATTGCCCCCCAATATCAACAACACCCCTAAGAACTACCCCACTGCCCTCCTATATCAACAACACCCCAAACAACCACCCCCTATATCAACAACATCCAAAAAAACTACAAACTTCGAATGTCAACAACCCCCCCCAATGTGAACACCGCCCTCAAAGACCAGCCCTCCCCTATATCGACCCATTCTCTGCCCCCAAGTCCACAACCCCAAATCAATGTGCACCCCACGTCCTCAAACTTCTCTTTTTGAAATCATATCCCTGAAACCAACACCCCCCCCAAATGAAGGCTTCGCAAAACTATGCCCCTTTAACGTTTCGCTTCCTCCAAAACCAGTTCACCCTGCCCCCCGCCCGTGCCCGTCCTCCCGCTTACCTCCAGTTTCAGGCTCCGCCCACTTCCTCCTACACCTGCGTTCTCTAGTAAACACCTCAGTGACATCATCCTAGCCCCTCTCCTAATGGTAGTCTTCAGCCCCGCCCACTATTTCAGCTCCACCCTCCTTCCTGCCCCGCCCCCTTACTGTAACTGCATGGGTCTCCTGGGCGGGACTGGGACACGGCTCTGTAGCCACTGTTGCCGACGGTGACGGTGATTGAGACGTCAAATAATATGTAAAAATAAAGAGAGCCTGTGATTGGACAGAATGTTTTCCCTGACCCCAGTAACTGTTGCTGTTTGCAGACGGTCCAATGAAGAGTCATGTTTACCCTGTGTTCATAATTGTCTGACAGGTGTAGATTGCGCTCCTCAAATGAAATATGTGCCTGTCCGTTCGTCGTCGTCCCCCTCAAAAAAAACCCAACCCAGCCTGGATGCCACTTTTCTCTCTCTCTCCCAGACAAAACCTCAGCTGGTCCTTACACATAGAGACCAAAATTCTAGAACCCCGCGGTCTCTCCGCATGTGCAAGCCTTTGATTGGCTCAGAGAGGTCTGTACAATCAGCTTTCCAGAACTGTGATTGGTCTTGCTATGAAACGCGCTGCGTCCGTTAGACGGTGAAAGCGATCCCCGTGAGAGAACTTGGAGAAGATTGACGGTGAGGGTGAAGATGGGATGGGGAGTAAAAGCACCGGGTTAGGTATGAGGAGGATAGAGAGTAGAATGTCATTTTGAAAGCATGAATGTAGAAATGTAGCTTTGCTCTCTCGGTTAAATGTATTATAAATTCGGAAATCGCTAATCCCACAGTGTAACAAAGTAGAGAAACGTGTCTGACTTCTTATTCCTAAAGTCTAGGTTTTTAAAGGGGGAAGGAAGAAAAGCACTGGAGTCCCTTTGAATATTATTATTTTTGTTTGTTTCTCCATTCACTGCTTTAACTGTAATGCCTGGGTCCTAGTACTATGTTACCCAGCATGCATGTGGAGGGTGTTTTTGCATCGGAGCCAAAACATCAGTTGCTGAGCGTCACTATTAAAGGAATGTGTTTTTTGTAATCCTGTCCCTGTTTTATTTTTTAAATAATCATTATTTTTTTTCTCTTTTTGAATTTGCAAGTCTTATTTCCATGTGCTTTTACGGGCGTGCTTGTACCTGGTTCTGTTCTGTTATCACGGATGAACCTGGTGCTGGTTTGCGGCTTTACAGAACCCAATCTTGTTCTGTGACAGAACCAGAATCTGAATCTGTTCTGCTCCATGACTAAGCTGAACCTAATCCTGTTAGGTTAATGCAGTTTAGCATTATTATGCTAACACAGCTGTCCAGGGCTGTGTAGGCAATGAACAGAACTCTAGTCTTTCCACCCCTAGTTTAGGCCTGTGGGACTCTTATTAATATTGTTCTTAATGGTGTAATTATAATGACAATGGGCCTCATTCGCCAACCATTCTACAGACAAATTTGCTCTTGGACTTTGAAACATTTTTATGAACATTTTGCCATTCTCACCAATGTTTTCTAATTTGGGATTTTTCTCTTGGGTAGAAAAGAAGCTCAGAACATAAACATCAGTTAATCCTGAAATGTTTGTAAAAACGTTTTAAAGAAAGTCTTAAGAACACATTTGTTAGAGTGATTGGTGAATGAGGCCCAATGTTAGCATTCAGAGATTTGGGTATTTCACATGAATGTGCTGGCATTGGTGAGAGAAGTCAGATTTCTGCAGGGGTGACCAGTTCGGTCCTGTATGATTATTAATTACCTCACTAATGAGGATATTAAAATAATTTTTAATGGTTACACATAAATAACCATATAACATAAATACTATGATATAAAGCCTATTTTAATTAGTTGATATTTTAATTGAGTGCTTTTTAAATTATACTTAAAGTAACAAAGTTTGTATATCGCCCCCTGCAGAAGGATTTGATATTGGTATTTTTGAGTTACTTAAAACTGGTGTACGCAACATTTTTCTTTCCTGAAAAATATCGGGGAACGGTCATGTTTAGTTGGTAGCAATCATAGTAACTGCTGTGAGAGTAACATTTGTTAGTGATTGGTGAATGAGGTGAGAGTAACATTTGTTAGTGATTGGTGAATGAGGCCCAATGTTAGCATTCAGAGATTTGGGTATTTCGCATGAATGTGCTGGCATTGGTGAGAGAAGTCGGATTTCTGCAGGGGTGACCAGTTCGGTCCTGTATGATTATTAATTACCTCACTAATGAGAATATTAAAATAATTTTTAATGGTTACACATAAATAACCATATAACATAAATACTATGATATAAAGCCTATTTTAATTAGTTGATATTTTAATTGAGTGCTTTTTAAATTATACTTAAAGTAACAAAGTTTGTATATCGCCCCCTGCAGAAGGATTTGATATTGGTATTTTTGAGTTACTTAAAACTGGTGTACGCAACATTTTTCTTTCCTGAAAAATATCGGGGAACGGTCATGTTTAGTTGGTAGCAATCATAGTAACTGCTGTGAGAGACATCCAGGACTGTGTTTATACCCTCAAATTCTGCATTATAAAACCAGGGATTCGGCCCACGTTTTTGTTATCAAAACAAAGTGGCACATGACATAAACCAATCACGTTCACGTCGCGAACCAATCAACAATGAGATTGAACTTGCATGTTCACCTGCTAGACATTTTACCAACAATGGCGGAAATGTGACACTGGCGCTATTTCATGTAAAGAAAAATAAAAGGGATTTGGATAAAGCTCGCTCGAAAAGTAGAGTAAACATCGGTGCTCATTTTAGAAGGTGGCGAGATGTTCGGGAGCGGATTGGTTTAAAGACACGTGGAGCTCACATATTCTACTGGACAGGTAGGTCAAACATTTCAATGCAAATTTACCTGGACTTAGCTAGTTTGCTACTATTCATAACATTACTTCGTTTGGCGGCTAGTTTTTGAATGAAGGAATTGTTGGCTAACGTTATACATCGTATAGATCGCGTTAGCTAGAACCGGCTACTCGGCTATAACCATATGCATGCCAGCTGTAGACGGATAATACCCTGGTTCAGACTAACACTGCACAAACTTGGTGTGATGCAACAACAGAACAGACTCCGTTGTTTTACCTGGACTCTTGTAGCTGATATTTTTACTGTAACGTTAGCTATACCAGTCTGTAATCCTGCGATTGTATGATGAAAACTGGCATGTTCGAGGTCTGTGGAAGCAGTGATGTGGGGGGTGTGTCTCTCTCTCTGTGGGCAGGGCTTATGACTGAAATGTGTTGACAACGCATGCGACGGTTGAGAAAGTTGCGTACTCCAGCTTTAATTGGTTCTTAATTAAGCCACATTTTAAAGAATAAGTAAACCCTAAAACCACTATTTGTTTTTTTTGCAGATTACTGATATATTTGGACATATCCATGTGCTAGAGATTGATCCTGTTGAAAATCGCAACATTTCATCACAATGTTTAGCATCATATAGGAAGAGTAGAAGAGTAGTGTATTTTGGCTAACTATTGCCACAGTGGTGAAACGTAGGCTATTGCAGTTGTAATTTACTATTGGCTGTTGTATGGTATACAATGGGGGAAATAAGTATTGGACACGTCAACAATTTTATTATCAAACATATTTCCAATGTAGCTATTCAAGATTTAGCTGTAAATTACACTGGAACAGTATAGAACACATGGTTGGCTAAGTGGCTCTATGTCATCAAGGGTCTGATGTATTAAACAAGCCTTTAACCATCACTCTGCTGCCAGAAATACAGTAGATATGGATGGATAACTTGAAGGGTTTCTTCTCCTGACTTATTTTTCCATAGAGTTCAATAGGAAAATCTGTCAGGAGAAACAACCCTTAAAGTGATCCTTCCATATCTACTGTATTTCTGGCAGCAGAGTGATGGTTAAAGGCTTGTTTAATACATCAGACCCTTGATGACTTAGAGCCACTTAGCCAACCATGTGTTATATACTGTTCCAGTGTAATTTACAGCTAAATCTAGTCTCACCCCCCAATTCACATAGAGATCCATTCAAATGCAGAGCTGTTATAGTATCGCTTGTAAGAGTACCAGCAAATAAGATATCAAGAGCCTTTTGATGTTGTTGGGTTAAAGACATCATAAAGTCATGGCATGCAAAGGATATGCAACCAAATATAAAAAATATATACCAAGTATTAAATACATTTAATTTAGCGTGTTCAATACTTTTTTCCTGTGTCATTTCACTTTATTGCCCATAACTTTTTTAAAGAATTGGAACGTTACAATTTCTTTAGCTGTGTCGTTTTATTGAGTTAATACCAATGTCTGGTCAAAATCTCATGTGAATAGCTACATTGGAAATATGTTTGATAATAAAATTGTTGACGTGTCCAATACTTATTTCCCCCATTGTATGTGACATGGCAGTACATGTGATGTCACACCAACTGTGTGCATCTGGCTAAAACCATTCCACTTTTTTATTTTTTATTTTTCCATATCCCGGAAGTTGTGGAGACTGAGGAGCTTTTGTGTGAGCGACAGGCTATTGATAGAGAGAGGATAGCATAGGTATCAACCCATAATGTTTGCCCGTATGAAATAGGGCTTTTCCAACTTTTCGTAGACAAACGGGCGTATAAGGTTATGATCTAGCCGAATACGGTTTTTTTCTCTTTTTTCTTCTTCTCAAACGTTTCTCCATCTACCTGCCCAGGGACTACAGATTAAAATGAACCCCAATGGAAAAATCTGGCACATTCTATGTTACATTTATGTTTATTAATGTGCATTGTCTCTTTTTAAAATAAATAAACCTAAGCCTATAATTAATTTAATCGCAGCAATCATATTTTCTTCCTCCCCCTCGGCTATTCTTTCGATTTGGCCACGGGAAAAGCAGGACTGATCTAAAAATGCACTTTATGGAACGTACCACAAAGACACAATAGCCCACAAGATACCTACGTTAGTTAATTTAGCTAACAGTTAAATGGTTATGACTGGACAATGTTTGTGTTTTATGCAGTTTTGACCGAAATTAGATAATGTTCTTAAAGTTGTAATGTGGCTATGACCTCAATTTAGCGAAGTTACGACACGTTTAATTGTAAATTAATTCATGGCTAACTTAGCAGTCTTTAATAACGTTAACTGTTACTAGACAATTATCAAAATTTAGATAACAGCTAAGTTTATAACTATATGTAGCCAAGCCTACATTCATGTTAATGTAGTCTATTTGTATCTAAGGCTATCAAAGCTGTTATGTAGTAAGATAGCAAAACTTCCACGCTTCCAAGTGCCACAGGCTCATACAACACAACATAATTTAGGAAATTGTGGTATCAATCTATGTATCTCCTGCACTGGGTTGTAAGTGTGTGGGGTGACTGGGGTCAGTCCAGGCTCAGCAGCTGGAGCGAGTGGCTTGAAAAAAACAAATTATGGCTGTAAATAGAGTACTCTTAGAGTCAGTCGTGGGCAGAGTCAGGTTTCGGAAGTAAATTCCCTATGAAAAATATAATGGCTTCGGAGACTATCGACTATTTCTTGAAATCTGATTTATAGAATGAGCCGAAAAATTCCTGGATTAGCCTGTGTGGTACAAGGATGATGTCACGTTACATATATCACGTTACAATATATCACGTTACAATTTGTATTTTTTAAAGTAATGCATTAATGAATGTAGTTCGACTTGTAGTCCACTTTAACGGACTACATATCCAGTACTGCAACGCACGGGTGGTTCTCGACCAATAAGATATCATCTCGTCTGTCTGACTGCGGAAGATGGGAGTAGGCTACTGCCACTGAAGAGGAGCTAACGTTAGCTTGCCAAGTAGAGAAGCCCGCCCGACAAGGTCTAGCTTTTAGTTCTTCAAGCTAGCTAGCTAACGTGAGAAAAAAGTGTTTAAAAACAGAGCTGTGTGCTACTGCTGGCTAACGTTATATGACAACGTCTGGAGACAAGTCTGCACGTTCGGAGGGAATTATGGGATGTGGAGTTTTTAAACAGTGCCAGCGCTGGTATGTTCCAAAAAAAAATACTAAAATGTAGAATATACTCAAAGCTGGTCTAGAAAAACGATATAGTTTGCGAACGGGTGTTATATTGAACAATCCCTGAAATTGACTGTAAGACATAATCAGTAGAAATTGTTTAAAAGTAAGCTTTAGTTAATGTCTACGTTGTAAATGAATGGGGAATTTACTTCCGAAACCAGCGTGATGTAGTCACTTGAGTACTTTATGAGCATGTTCGTGAAAAAAAAAAAGAAGAAAAATGGGTCGTGGCTTGCTCACTCCAGCCCAACCCATTCATGAGTATCTTGCCCACCCCTGATTTTGGCATTTTTTGAACCGCAAACAGAGGCGTGGTCGCTCTGAAACAGCCTGTTTAGTTACCCTTTACTGAACACTTTACTGTGCAAAGAATGGACACAGTTATGAACTTGCCACTGCAAATACGTCTCCAATCTTTATATGAGCCTTTTGAATGATTACAGGTATTGGGGTGCAAATACTTTTTGCATGAAAGGGCAAAGATTAACACATGTATTGGGCTAAACTTTCATTACATTAAATATATATTTAAAGGCAGGACACATAAAGTATGTTTTGATGTGTGAAAACCAGGTTTTCAAGAGATAGACGGAAGAGAAACGCAATTGTTTCCTAAAGGTTTTGGTTGGATCCGACTGCAGGGCTGTGTCCGAATGTGACCCCTGTTCTCTGTCCACTCAGACCCCTGTCTACTATGTGCCCTGTCCCGTCCCTTCACTTTGCAAGCAGTGTGCGAAAGAAATCCCGCAAAACTCTTTCCAAACTAGTGAAGTAGTTTGTAATATTTATTTTTATTTGTTTATTTTTATTGAGAATATCAATTAGTTAACATATGGCGATTGTTACTAAGTGCAGATTATAAATGAAAATAGAATTAACAAAAATAAAAAAAGAGGAGTTTGTAATATGAATCTATCTTGGACCATAGATATGCATATACGCTCTCCGTCTTTTATGTTTTTACTTCCGGGTTACTTACTGAAATTGTGGGATGAGTGCAATATTCTTCTGTTAAGTGTGCTCCTGAATTCCCTCAACAAAACCCCGGAAATAAGGGGTTCATCCTGTTATTTTAAGTGCCCCATTTGTGAGAAAAAGTCACCCACTCAAAAGCTTTTTGACGAAGTGGACTCAAATATGCGCTCCCTCAAAAGGGTGTAGGGGTCATATTCGAACACAGTACGTGGGTGCGGCCCAATACTCTAAAAATGCACTCTCCCTTCCTCCACTACCACCTCCTCTCCTCTGTGCCCCGGAAACAGATCTTTGTGTTTTAATCTAATGTTGCGGATTACATCTTAATTATGTATTAATGGTTACATATTAATTCATGTCTCGACGCAAACCGCAATGTCAGGTACATTGTATACTGTACATGCAGGTACTCCAAACGTTCAGACGGTTTTGCATACTTCCGGGTAGGAGGAGTGGTAATGGGGGAGTGGAGGAAAGGAGGTGGGGAGTGAAGAATATTGGGACGCACCCCAGGGCTGTGTCTCAAACCGCATACTTTAATGCTCCGTACTACCATATTTCGCTATGGACTCACATGGGTGCGCATGCTCGCTATGCATGCTCGGAGCATGGAAGTATGCGGTTTGGGACACTGCCCAGGTCTCCCATTTGTTGCTGCCTACCTTGAATCCCCCAGAATGCACCGTGATGTAGATGCAGAGCACGTTCTCCTCCTGCCTTTAGTGATCCGCTAAAACGCACATAAATTTAAATTCCACACGGGAAAGACACAAACCGTTTCAGTATATTAACAGCGGACTGAACCGCTCAGTCAAGCCTCTGGGGTCTGCATTTATGCATTCATGTGATCAAGATATTTTTATGTTTAAAAAAAAATAAAAATAAAAAAGTCATAAAATGATTTGCAAATGTAAATGTAGGCTGGGAGGCGGAACAATAGATTTTGAGGTTCGAATGAAAATTAAACGGTGTGAAGTGGGTTTAGAATCTATGAAGGTTTTTTTTTCAATTTAGCATAACATTTTTAATGCTAAAACACTGGGGGAGGTGTTCAGCACCAATGCAAAGATAAAGAACAAGCCAACCAAGCTTGGCTGCTGTTTTCAATGAAGTTGCCCTCCAGCTTATTTAATATCGCACTCCGACTTTAGTAAGACATCCGCGCAAGGTGTCGCAGAGACTCACTGACACAAGTCAACACGTCAAACGCACACATCCGTGCACGGTGTCGTAGAGACGCGCTGACACAAGTCAACACGTCAAACGCACACATCCGCGCACGGTGTCGCAGAGACGCGCTGACACAAGTCAACACGTCAAATGCACACATCCGTGCATAGTGTCACAGAGACGCGCTGACAAGAGCGGGCAATTAAACAGTGACAGACTAATCGCTGTTTTTAATTATTTTAAATGACTTAATTTGTTAGCTTTAGCAGTCAGCCCCTATCCAGGGTAAATTATGTAGTTTATAAACTAATTGTTATTGAGTTTATGTGGCGGAGTATGTGCTGTGATCCAGGTTAGCCCAGTTGGTGAGGAAAAGAGCAGCGGGGGCCCCCGTATGCAATTACAGTCTCAACTCATTTGGGCTCCTTTCAATTTGTGCAGCCATTAAGGCGTTCTCCTGCTGGCGGGCAGGGCGGCAGCGTTAGAGTCAGGCTCTGCTGGTTAGTGAGCACAGAGGTGTCCTTACGCAGCACCTTTTCTCATTAGACTCTAGTCCCGGAGGACCGCTGCGCCTGCAGGTTGTTGGTGCGTATTAGCACATAAATGATCGAGTCACTGATTGGCTAAAGCAGGGGTGTCCAGTCTTATCTCAAGAGGGCCGGTGTGGATGCAGGTTTTTGTTTTAGCTCAGCACGACGACACCTGATTCTACTAATCAACTAATTATGGTCTTCACCCAAGGTGTCTTAGTTCTGGGCTGAGATATTGGGCAGCCCAGGGCTCAAGAGTCCACACACCATATCTGTGGTACAAGAGCAGGTCAAATTACAACAACAGACAACTACTCTCTTTATTTTTAAAAATTCTATCTTCGTTCATAATCTACACTTTGTAACAATCGTCAAATATGTTAACTGATTGATATTCTCAATAAAAA
The DNA here is from genome assembly GCA_022702515.1 of Ilyophis sp. 1 JC-2022. NCBI lineage: Eukaryota > Metazoa > Chordata > Actinopteri > Anguilliformes > Synaphobranchidae > Ilyophis > Ilyophis sp. 1 JC-2022. The sequence continues at coordinate 65,424,990 of CM040405.1, read as the reverse complement.
TTTTAAATACATTTCCTGACTTGGAAATTGTTTTGCGGGATTTCTTTCGCACACTGCTTGCAAAGTGAGGGGACAGGGCACATAGTAGACAGGGGTCTGAGTGGATAGGGGACAGTGAACAGAGAACAGGGGTCATATTTGGTCACGGCCTTTGTTTTCAAGGCCGAAGTTGTGGCCTACAGACGGAAGGGAAAAAAACACAAAAAACCCTCCCATTTACATGTTAACTTTGTGCTGCCACCTAGTGGTGTGGAGGACTATATAAAAACATTATCTTCTGATTGGTGCGTTGGAAGAGGATGGAGGACACTGAGGAGATCCAGTTATTGAGCAATAAGGGGAAAAGGACAAACAGAGCGCTTGGGTTCATACCCAACACACAGTCAGTGTCTCATAGCATCAGCAGTGATAACTAAACAATGAATGCACACATTGGGGATAGGTACTCGCGATAGTGTAGCTGTCAATTTACTGTAAACTATATCTTGGTGTTTTAAAATAATAATAATAATAATTTTAAGCTGTATGAAAGTCTGAAGAGTTTTTAAACTTTTTTTTAGCCTTCCCAGAAATTGAGGGCCCAGTTTGCAGAGGCCCGGAAAATTTTGAAAACTTTTGCGGACGAACAGATAACCTGCTGCCTGAGACTGCCCGAGCATCTGGAATAATGAGTTTTCCGGGGAGCAGTGGAACTCCCCAGATTGGAGTTAAGGGGTGGAATTTTCAAGCCCCGCTCAGTATTCCGCGTGGAGTTTCTGAAGAGCCATCAGGAAGAGTGATATGTTGGGTCTCTCTTTTAATGAAATAAATGCTTCAGCAACATCTGCAGCCTGGACTAATTGGTGAGCAGACTAAGATACTGTTTAGGTTGCCAGAGAGAGAGAGAAGGTGAGGCATTTGCAATTATGTAGCCTGCAGGGCATGCTTTTGATGCAAAAGGCAATGTTATTTTTTTTGGTCATGTTTCTAAGATGAAAATAACATTATTCCGGGTTTTTCCTCAGTGCTCAGTTAGCCAGCTATGTGGAACAGGGCCACGCATCTTACTTACAGTTTTAAAAGATACATTAATATTTTTCACAAACATTCAGATGAATATGTTCTTTTTAACATGATTGTACCCTACATTTTGTTTAGTAGCATGTTTTGTTGAAAATTCTTGGGGATCAGCAAGTATGTTGTCAAATTTTGTGTGTATCGATAAAATATTTCATATGGGAATTTGACATGTAGGTGTGACGTGTGCATAGTATTATATTACCCTCAGTGTAATCCACTGGTAATGGATTTATGTGTTTTGCGATATTAACTATATACACTTGGATTTAGTCTGCCTTATTCTACTGTTACCATTTTGCGTCATAAAGTGTGTCTCAAGCAAATACTGATTCTCACCTCATTTCTCTCTCTGAAACGCAGGGGCTTTCACAGTCTGATGTTGATGGTCTCATAAATCAATCTGGTATACACCAATTGGACATGATGCACCGAAGACAGCCATGCCTAGTAAAGAAACTTGGACATTGAACAGTTTTCAGGAAAAGCTGCAGTTCAGACTTACGGTATAAACTGGAACACCAAGAACTGAAATCATTGTGCTGTTCCACAGGTGTACAGCAGGGGGCGCTGTTGTTTCATTACCACAAAGTTTACCTCTACTTTGTTTTCAGGAGAGAACGTTTTAAATTCAATCAAGGATGCTAGCTTGACCATGAATGATGTTTTAATCTTTTTTTTTTTCCAGAAAAATCTGTGGAATGCTCGACTCAAGTGCTCATGTCATGTGCATTTCACTTGACCAGTTTTGGATTGAATGCTCTAAATTGATGCATTAAAAAAACATCCTGTATTTTTTGTGTGTGCGTGGGCCTTATAAATTTAGAAATCTTTACCCTCGGCTTCTGTTCCAGCTCTGCTGTGTCAGATTAAATTAATCCGACACGACGCTGTTTCTCTCGCTGCCTCTAACGCGATGTAGTATGCGCGCACTAACGGTAGGTGTGTTCTTTCACAATTGGGGGCTGCCAAGCTTTGAGACATCGCCACACCCACGCCCCCTCACATCTGCCTCCGCGTCGCCGCCAGAACGCCGTTCTCCCGGAATCCTGCGGGGACGCGGCTCACGGATTCCCTTTCAAGCAGCCGCTGTGAAGTCTATTTTTTCTGGCAAGGCAAGGGAGGGGGGGGGCGTCTTGTCATTCTGTCTTTCATCTGCGGTAGAACAGGGAGATCGGGGGCGATCTGGGGCAAGGGGGGCGGGGATGGAGGGCAGGGAAGGGGACACAGGCCGCCCAGTTCCAGAAGACGGGGGGTTGAGAGAGAGCAGATTGTGCTTCGGCATCTGTCCAACATTCCTGACTCTTCTTCTGAAACCCGGGAAGGTAACTTTCAAACTTTCAGGACCTTGGACAGCACATGTCTCACAGACTGGAGAAACACAGCTTAGGGTGATTGGTAATCAGCCCAGGTGCTGCTGGTTGTCGTAGGCCTGGCTCCCCTCCAGAAAATCCTGCTGTGACTAACTTCACATGAATGTCATCCAACCAACATCTGCCAGAGAGCCACATTTTTTCTCCTCTTCTTTTTTTTCTTCAAAATCATCATCATTTTTCATTTTCTCTCTCTCTTTTTATTTTATTATTATTATTTGTTTTACATTAACTGCACCTTATCCTTATCCACAACACAGCGCAATGGCCACGCCTGTCACCGTTACAACACGACCCCGTGAAATGTTGCATGATGGTAAAAAAAAAAGAAACAAGCTTGTTTTAAAGATTGCGATCTCCCCGGGCAATGCAGAGCTGTAATCGTGTGCATCTGCACAAATCTTCCTTTCTACTTTTTACTTTGAGTCTGCGAGTCTCCTCCAGACAGCTTTGCTTCAGCGGCAGTGGGCTCCCTTCTCAGACGAGAAACAACAGGATACGCGTATATCTCCGGCAGTGTACGGAACTGTCACCTTTTAATTATCCTTAGTACAGAAGGAAGGAGGCGGCAGAGATGAATCATGGCTACAAAACGGACGCGCCGGTTCTTCTGTGGTTGCTCAATCTCCTGATTGGCTGTCGGCAAAGGCGAGAATCGTCAGAAAAGACCACAAACAAATGACTTTTTTAAATAAGACACATTTACGGAAAACAGTCCAAAAGAAAAAAAAACCTCCTAGAGTCTCTCCGCACGTGGTAGCTGATGTAGAGTTTAGATGGTATTGTGGTCCATATGCTTGCCTTGGAATTTCCCCCAGAATAAAACTATCAGCTGTTAGCTTTTGCTTGAAGCCTTAAATCCAGACAAAATGAGATACGGCTTTGAATGTGTCAAAGGATTTATTTATTTATTTGTTTTTACTGAAAATGACATTAGATTAAAGGAGTGTAGCGTGGCAGTAAAAAGTACTAAACTTGAGCTTTGAAATACTTGGCAGGAAATAGGATGGAAAAATCTTTGAAAAATACATTGCTGTGAAAATATATTTATTATTAAACAAATGCAAAGACAATACCCTAAAGTGTAGCGACACATTCCATGTTCTTTGTCCCGCTGAAAGAGTTTCTTGTGCATAGTTCTAGATTGTGCAGGTGTCGATATGAGCACAGCCTGTCTGTGGGGTTGCCAGGTCTGACGGCTAATAGTCACCCTGGCTGTGCAGCAAGTCAGCATTTGGGCGCAGTTAAGCTATGTTTTATAGCGGTACCCCTTCCCTCCACACACCCACTCTAAAAATAAGTTTAAGAGGGCCGGCTACGTTAATGAAAATAAACCGGGAACCGTAACCTCAGCGTGTAGTTTTTCAATGTCCAATAAGACAACTCCTTAATTTTTACGGGCGGGTTTGTCCCTCAGTAGCCTAGGCGGCGAGTTGGACGAGACCGAGGGTATTTTCTCTTCCGTAACGTAACACCACCTCCATCCCGTCTATGCAGACACTTTTCAGGGGGAATTTCTCAGATCTGTGCCTTAAATCATTTTTCATCCTCGACTATTGATGTATCGTATTTATCATTCATATTTCCAGGGATTTGTAGCTTCTTAGCTATTTTTGATACACACGCGATCGCAGCCTCAATTTCGCGGCAATTTTTCGAGCTTTTTATGAATATTTATGTTCACATCTCTGCAGTAGCTACTTGCTTCAGTTAGGTTCCGCTTTTCGGTAAGTTAACGGCCCCCACTTCAAACACGTTTCAAGAGGTTCTCAGGAGAGAGTAGTGGGCAGCGCGATAGACTTACCAGCCGAAGTAGAAGACTGCAGTTGTATATTTGAACACATCTAAATGTGTCCAAAAATCACTTCAGGTAAATTAGTACATTTATAATTGTGTATTGTGAACCATCCAAACTCATTTGGTTGAGATTCATTCAGATAATACTTAATATAATTGGTATGATTTCATAGTGATATTGTGATAACATGCTATTAGTTTCAGTTACATCACTGATATCCTGGACTTAATCTCCTAGAAAAAAGGCCCAGTGTTTCCCATAATGGCCAAAACTTTTATTTTATTTCTTGTTGTTTTTACTTCCTCTGGAAACTACTACTGCTCAATGACCATCCAATTTTACATTCAGGTTATAAAAAAAAAACTAATATTGTGGAACAGCAAATAAACAACAACAACACAAAAATTAAACCAAAGAACAAAGGCCGTCTGAAAAACCAAGCAAGCCTATACAGTACATAAAAAATAATGGCTCCAGAGGTACGGGTAGGGGGCCGTTCCTAATCGACCGTGTCTGTGGCTATGACTGACTCAGCGAAAAGAGGCACAGACACGCGGGAACAGTGTAAATAGCAAACCGCTCTGGCGGGACTGAGCTCAGCGCGTGCGTCTGAAGGGGAACAGCGCGAGAAAAGGACGCCGAGCTCCACCGCACCACGTCCGTCTCGCGGAAATGATTTGAGACATTATTATTTATAAAGCAATTGCAGGGTGATGCCACTTTTTATTATTAATGGTGTTTTTCTAGGTGGAATTCATGTAGCTACAATTTCCACTCTAATGATCTGTTTATTTTTACTGTGTCTCGCCGTTATTCTGAATTTGGGAAGATGACTTTTATATACTGGTGTTGGAACTTGCTCCCGATGGAAGCTCAGTTTATATTTAATCGATGCTTGTTTTAATATAGTTTCTTACTAGCTATACAAACTGAGATATATTCTAACTGTGACAAATAAGATGCTGTTGACCTGTAGCCTCATTAAGACTAGTTGTGTTTCATGGTCGTTTTTTATTGTACTGTGAGGCATTGTATTTTATGCTGAAAGCATCTTCACCAGGGCTTTCTTAGAAAAAGATGTTTATCCCAATGGTACTCATTGTGGATAAATAAAGGATAAATATATGGGAAAAAAATTGTTAGAAATTTTGTAATCTTCAAGGCACAAAGTAGCCTAACCCCCCACCCCAACCCAATAACAACCTCAGAGAAAAAGAGAGGAAGTGAGAGAGAGAGAGAGATTAATTCAGATTAATATTAGTTAATATTCATTAACATTATTATTTTACTGTACATACTGTATGTATTTTAATTGCTTTGGAAATATTTAAATATGTATTTCCTGCCTATAAAGCAACTTGAATTTGAGAGAAAAAGATAATCTGGGAGCCGGCAAGATAGAGGGAGGAGAAGAAAGATTAAGAGAAAGAGAAGTAAGGGAGAGACAGAGAGGGAGAAGAAGGAGAGAGAGAGAGAGAGAGAGGATGGAGGACCAAGGGATGGAAAGAGAGCAAGAGTGAGGAGAGGAGAGATGGAGAGAGAGTGATAGAGGGATGGAGGTCAGTGTGCAGCAGTCAAACAGAAGAGTGGTTGTGCAGGCTAAGTGTTAGCGATAGCACCTATGTTCCGGAGCTTTCTGGAAGCAGCAGGTGAGGCCTTTTCCAAAAAAACAAAAAAAAAGGAGGGGGGCACAGTTGGGTGGCTTCTCTCCAAACTGTCAGTGGCACTCTGGGTAATGTGTCACTGCGTGCAGCTGGATTTTAACTTCAGCACCCTCCCTTGTCACTTTCCAAAGCTTAAGATGTCAATCCACAAAACGATGGTGATTGCCACGGTAATGAAACATGTGACATGAATACACTTTACCTTCTTAGCCAATCGAAGAGCAGGAGGGCCAAACAAGGGCTGGTATGTCTCCGATGTAGGGTGCATAAGCCTGGTTTCTCTCTGATTTTGGGGTACATGTACATTTTTTTAATTTTTGTCTATTTTTTGGGGGTTTATCTCTGATTTGCTGATTTGTTTTGTCTTTCCAGTTTGAGGTGCATATAGGCCTACATGATCTGTTTCTGAATCATGAGTTTGCATTTGATCTCTACTTTGGTACTTGGATCAGAAGAGCATATTCCTAGTGTCCCTCTCTTAACATCACTCAATAATAATAATAATAATAATAATAATCTTTAATTTAACAGCAACAACAGATGGTGTTAAAAGCAAGTGATATAAAATGGATGTATGACATTTCATATCTGAAATATTTAGACCGGGGAGTGTTTTTATCCTGATGTCACTTCCCTTCAGTGAGTTGTGCGTCCTGATTTATAGCCGTTTTCTGTTTTCTCTTTATCCTGGGACTGTGAAAGCCTTTAAAGGTTTAAACTAGGAGGGAATAGACGCAGGTGTACGGGCCCAGAGCCTGACAGGACATTTTTATCTTACCCAAGCTTCCCACATCGGTCAGGACAGGACAGCAGAACCCCTAAAAACCTGAAGCCCTACCCTGACTGTAGACCCACCTCCTCAGACTGCATCCCTGGCTCCCTTCGCCCTTTTTTTAGCTTCCTCTTCCTTTCGTTTTGGATTTCCTTCTGGGATAATAATGTTACGGGGTGTCTCGGTGACATAGCCTGTAAGAGCACTGCCCACTCGCTCATTGCGAGCCGTGATGTTAGTCGTTCAAATTTGGCCGCGTCTCTCCCTCTCTCTCACTCCCATTCTTCCGGTCTCTCTACACTGTGCTGTCCAATAAAGCTGAAAAGCCCTAAAACATAACTTTTTAAATAAAAAATAATGTTATTGGTAGAACTGTGTGTAGATAGCTTTGCATTATTTACTTAAATGTTTGTTGGTTTATTTGGCTGACCTTACTCTTTTACAATTTATTATTAATAGGCCGTCTGTTTCTCCTTGGTGATGTCACTCTTTGTGTATTCCTGAGCGTACAAAGTCTTAGAGGTCTATAGATGTGGGCATGAAGGTGCGCTTTGGGAGTATAGAGGTCTAGACTGGGGGCTACAGGCGTGTTAATGTAGTTGAGGTTCCAGGAGTATAAAAATTGTTTAGGGTTGTAGATCGGAGGGGTCCAGGCATGCTGAAGTGGATTTTGGTGTGTATGTCTGTAGATTTGGGGTTTAAGCATATTATAATGGTTTTTGGGGTACATCTTGTAGATTTGGGGGTGCAGGTACATTAAAGTAGTTTTTGTGTCTAGAGGTTGTGGATTTCGAGTTCACCAGAAACCATAGGCCCCTTGCAATAAAATCACGGTCCTCGAGGTCAGAGTCAGGTGTGAAGTCTGGCCAATCAGTAGCACAGTAGCAACTGTTCAGTTAATTACCTGAGAGAAAGAAAAACAGGGCCGGATTTGAAAATCCATGCCATAGACCATAACCACCATAACCGCATGAGCCATAAACCATAACCATCAGGAAACATAACTCATAACCTGCAAACTCTGCACCATTTTTCTTGTGGACTTTTTAGAAGCAGAATTCAGTTCCTGCCTCTCATTAGAACACTAAAAAAAGATCTGCAAATATCTGATCCAGCACAGAGACCAGTTAAAAAAAACCAGAATGTGTTTTCCCATAATCCAGCCTGCAGATATCAGACAGGTAATATCCTCACAGGTCCCTCTGATTCGCAGACGAGACGCACTTCTTCAAGAGAAATGAACCTACGCTGTGATGAGACTGGGTGCCCTAGTTTTTCCAAGACGTTTTCAGGACATTGTCCTGTGATTGCTACTCCAATTAAACTTTTTTTTTTTTCCTCCCCATCTCAAAAACAAGTTTGCAAGTTAACTTTTAGTGATCCCTGAATACTTGCAAAACTGTGTTTGTGATGAAAAGCACGAGCCATCGGAGAATGAGGTGGATCGGTAGCGAATGATTGCTTGTTGGCCTTCTGTTAGGAACAGTGCTCTGGGATTCCATGCCAGGCCTAGTACTACATCATAATAAAGAGACACATCTTTGTTTCACCCGACGCCGTTACAGATTGCTTAACCTCAGTTTTGTATGGTTTACGCCTCTCTGCTCTTTATCGAGAAACCTACATCTCCACCATTTCAATTGTAAAGAAAAATACAAATTCTTGCATTTAATCGTGAATCAAAGTTAAGGGGAAATATTGCCAGAATGATAAAATATACTGGCAAAAATTCTCATTGTTGCATTGCCTGGATGAGGAAGATTTTGTGCCATTGTAACATTTTTTTGGGGCTGTTTTTTTTTCTTTTCTTTTTTTCGAGGGACATCTCTGGAGTTATTTCTTTTCTAAAGAGTTGGTTACTTTCAAAACTACATTAGCAGCCAAAACTCCGGGAGTCCAGATAATATATGGTTCTGTCTGAGGCGCGTGTGCTTTGCTATTGTGGAGCCGCGCGGTGAAACGGAAAACGGACAGCGTTTCCCCCTGTAATTAGCCGCTCTAGCGGCCCACACCGCTCCGGGCTCCATTTCCAGGGCTAATATCCTGTCTCTCCGCCCGGCTCCCAGACGCATGTAATGCATTGTTCCCGTTCCTCTGATGCGTCTCCAACATAGCAAACAATTATTCTACTGCATAATGTAAGAGTGCATGCGCCAGGGAGAGCAGCCAGAGAGAGTAACACACTGGGATACGGAGGGGGGTTAATGAACACACCACTGGAGTACAGCTCTGTGAGTGAAGAATCCACTGGAATGCAGCTCTGTGAGTGAAGAATCCACTGGAATGCAGCTCTGTGAGTGAATAATCCACTAGATTATAGCTCTGTGAGTGAAGAATCCAATGGAGTGCAGCTCTGTGAGTGAAGCATCTACTGGAATGCAGCTCTGTGAGTGAAGAATCCACTGGATTTACAGCTCTGTGAGTGAAGCATCTACTGGAGTGCAGCTCTGTGAGTGAAGAATCCACTGGATTACAGCTCTGTGAGTGAAGCATCCACTAGATTACAGCTCTGTGAGTGAACAATCTACTGGATTACAGCTCTGTGAGTGAAGAATACACTGGATTACAGCTCTGTGAGTGAAGAATCCACTGGATTACAGCTCTGTGAGTGAAGAATCCACTGGAGTACACCTCTGTTCAAGGTTCAAGGTTATTTTTATTATCCCAGAGGGGCAATTTGTTTTACAGCCAGCAGTAACCACATAACCATCAGACAAACAATAATAAATAATAAATAGACAACACGTACAATATAAAAATCACATTGAGTTATTTAAAAAGCCGATGGCAGCAGGAACAAATGAGTTCTTAAGTCTATTGGTCCTGCATCTTGGCATATTATATCTGCGGCCAGACGGAAGCAACTTGAACTCTTTGGACAGGGGGTGGCTAGGATCACCCAGGATTGACTGGGCCTTCTTCAAGGTCCTAACTTTGTACAGACGAGAGAGGTCATTCACGGTCATGCCAGCAATTTTGCTGCACACTTTGGAGATACCCTGCAATCTATTTCTACTTTTTAGGGTAAGTGACCCGTACCAACTGACAAAGGAGAATGTGAGCACTGATTCGATAAAACAGGAATAAAACATTTTCATAAAGTTATTGTCAACATTAAAACTTTGAAGTTTATGATAAAAATACACGTGCTGATGGGCTTTTCCACACACAGCATTCACATGAAGCTCGAAGGTCAGCTTGTCATCAATTACGGTGCCCAGATATTTATACTGCTGCACAACCTCAACAGCCCGATCATTGATCATCACAGGAGAGATGACCGTAGAATTCTTCCTAAAATCTATTGTCATCTCTAGTTTTGGACACATTGATTTCCAAGAAGGATGCCTTGCACCAGTTCATGAAATCTGCCACTACAGGACCATGATCAGGGTCATCACTGCTGAGAAGAGACATGATGACAGAATCACGAGTGAAGAATCCACTGAAGTACAGCTCTGAGTGAATATTCCACTGGATTACAGTTTTGTGAGTGAGGACACCACTGGATTACAGCTCTGTGAGTGAGGACACCACTGGATTACAGATCTCTGAGTGAATAATCCACTGGATTACAGTTTTGTGAGTGAGGACACCACTGGATTACATCTTTGTGAGTGAGGACACCACTGGATTACAGCTCTGTGAGAGAGGACACCACTGGATTACGGATCTCTGAGTGAAGAATCCACTGGATTACAGTTTTGTGAGTGAGGACACCACTGGATTACGAATTTCTGGGTGAATAATCCACTGGATTACGATTCTCTGAGTGAAGAATCCACTGGATTACAGTTTTGTGAGTGAGGACACCACTGGGTTACAGTTTTCTGTGAAGAAATCACTGGATTACAGATCTCTGAGTGAAGAATCCATTGGATTACAGTTTTGTGAGTGAGAACACTACTGGGTTACAGCTCTCTGTGAAGAAACCACTGGATTACGGATCTCTGAGTGAAGAATCCACTGGATTACAGCCATGTATTCTTTGTGGGATTTGTCCTTCACGAGGATAGTTTTTCACTTTCTGGATTTTTGGGCGTTCAGACTGAGACTGGTCAAATTTTTTTAGTTCTTGTTTCTGTAAAGCATCTCTGTAAACAGTGCCATACAAATAAAATGGAATGAATTAAATTAAATTAAATTTGTTTCTGTGAGTGTAAGAATGTATGTATCTGTATACTTTTCTGGACCATGTCCGTGATGGCCCGCCCCCTCCCCTATCGCAGGGAAGGGGCCGTGATCACTGTCCTGTTAATGCTTCTGACCCAGCGGCTGTGTGGAACCTGAATATCCCAGCAGAGATGTGAGGGAGAGTTTGTGAGACACCCTCTATCATCATCTCCAAGCAGGTTCAACATTCAAGAACATTTAAATCATTCAATGCCAGAGTGTTCCAGAACACTATAATCCCTGCATTGCCAAGCCAATATGGCTGCCAACATTCTAAAGTTTTAGATTGATCCTGTCAATGTTTAAACCTCTCATAGAACACATTAGTTTACTTATTGAACAGAATTCCTTGTAATCATTGGTGATGTGTAATAGTGAAAACTGTTTTCCAACAAAATCTGCTATGGCTTGACAGATTTTAAGTTGGACACAGCGTGACACTTTGACAGTAGGCAATCTGTTTTTGACACTCCACAAGTGCTTTGTATTATTTGAGTAGATGGATAAACAATAAACTGGACAAATACATATGTGACCTACTCCATCATTCTGAGTCGCTTTGACTCGGAAACACATTTTTAGTTTTACACTTTGAAAGAGGAGAGGCTTTCTGCCGATACGATTATTAGCTTTCTACAAATATTAAGCGAGATATGCTGATTTAAATCTTGACTGTCACCAAACCGTGTTTTTGATTTATCCAAATAAATCAGAACTGTATCGATCCATCGAGTTTGTTACAGGACCTACATTCAGACATAACTTAACATTAATAATCAGCCCACACGTTATCTTGTGCTATGTGCAATTTAGGCATGGCGTTGTGTTTGTACCTTTCCAACGTACCGCTAGCTTTGAATTGGATGGCTGGTTAGTTATTTATTCATCACTCTTGACAGGTTGCGCATCTGCCTTGACCGGAGTAAAAAAAACATTGTGATATGAGCTCAGCCCACTCATACAGCCATACAGAAAACATTTGGGCAATAAATGTCACTGTTTATTTAGCTAGTAGCAGCATTTTGTTTGCAGTAGTTCGGAACCAGGAAGGCAATCAGCGTGGCAGAGGTACAAAAGGGAGAAGGCAAAAGAATAGTCGAAAAACAAACAGGGTCAGATCGGAGTCCTCGCCGCGTGGCAAAAGTACAAAATCAGCAAACAGGAATCGTGGTCAGGACAGGCAGTGAAAACAAAAGGCTGGCAGTAAACAGTGGTCAATAAACAGGCTTGGATCAAAACAGGAAATCAGAAGAAGAATGCTTGACAAAATGCTTAAGAGTGCTAGTGAGGCAACAATTTCGCAAGGACATGACATGAACACTGATCTTATATGCAGGTGTAGACAGGTGCAGACACTTAGCTTGAGAGCAGCAGGAAATTCACAACAGCTTGAGAAAATGACACGTAACGAGGCAATTAGTAAATCATTAGTAGTTAACCTATCCTGACCTAGCGTTAGTAAATTAGTAATTAACATGTACGAGAAACGTAAGGTAAACATGAACACATGGTTAGATAGTTAGTATTACCCAATCCTGATCTAATGTTAGTATATTAGTAATTAGACAAGGGAGAATGAAACAATTAGGGAAGCATGAGTGACAGCAAGAGAAGAAACAGCATGAACGCAAGGCTGCGGAAAAACATGGAAATATGTATGAAACTAATAAACTATGACAGAACGTGAATACAAATAAGGGCGTGACATAACAATAAACATAAAACATGGCGTGGAACGGTTAGAACCGTAACAGTACCCCCCTCTTAACGACCGACTCCTGGCGGTCCATGGTGCTTATCAGGGTGGTCTCGATGAAAGTCCTTAATGAGGCTGCGGTCCAAGATAAGGCTGGGAGCGATCCAGGAACGCTCCTCTGGACCGTAGCCCTCCCAGTCGACCAGATACTGGAACCCCCGGCCTCGTTTTCGAATGTCCAAAAGTTTTTTCACAGTATAAGCAGGGTGGTTATCAATAATACGGGGGGGAGGGGGAGGGGGATCCGGGGGACACAGAGGGTGGGTGGACACAGGCTTAATACAAGAAACATGAAACGTGGGATGAATTTTAAGGGAAGCAGGGAGTGACAATCGAACAGCAGAGGGGTTGATGATGGAGTCAATCTTGAAGGGGCCAATGAATCGGGGTTGGAGCTTGCGTGACGTGCATTGAAGGGGAATGTCCTTAGTGGAAAGCCACACAGAGTCGCCAGGCTTGTAAGCGGGTGCAGGTGTGCGGTGGCGATCAGCGACACGCCGGTTGCGGTCAGCCGTGCGCAAAAGCGCGGCCCTGGTGTCCTTCCATAGCTTGAGGCACCGGCGCATGTGGGTGGCGAGGGAAGGGACAGCAATCTCAGCCTCTTGGTCGGGAAACAGAGGTGGGAGGTAGCCTAGGGAGATCTCGAAAGGGGATTTCCCCGTGGAGGCACAGGGCAATGCGTTGTGCGCATATTCCACCCAGGTGAGCATCTTGCTCCAGACAGACGGGTTCTTGGCGGAGACACAGCGTAATGCAGCTCCGAGGTCTTGGTTAGCCCTCTCCGTCTGGCCATTAGACTGAGGGTGGTAGCCTGAGGTGAGGCTTACCGTAGCTCCGAGCGCTGAGCAGAATGCCTTCCAGACCTGGGAGATGAACTGGGGTCCTCGGTCGGAGACGATGTCCGCTGGGATGCCGTGGATCCGGAAAACCTCTTTGACCAGAACGTCAGCGGTTTCTTGGGCGGAGGGCAGTCCTGGCAGGGGAATGAAGTGTGCCGCCTTGCTGAAGCGGTCAACAACGGTGAGAATCGTGGTGTTACCCTCGGACGGTGGAAGTCCAGTAACAAAATCCACACCGATGTGGCTCCAAGGTCGGCTGGGCACAGGCAGCGGCTGAAGAAGTCCCGCCGGGGCTTGATGAGAAGCTTTACTCCTGGCACAGGTGGTACAAGCCTTTACGAACATCCTGGTGTCAGAAGCCATGGAACTCCACCAGAACTTCCGCTTGAGCACTGCCATCGTGCGGGTGAAGCCGGGATGACAAGAGAGTGGCGAGGAGTGGGCCCACTGAAGCACCTGAGTCCGAGCAGTAGAGGGAACATACAGGCGATTACCCGGAACGGCTCTGGGGTCGGGCTCGTTGCGTAGCGCCCTCTGTATGACTGCCTCGATCCTCCACGAGACCGAGGCGATGGTGCAGGAGGCGGGCAGAATGTTCTCAGGTCTCTCTTTCTCCAAACATGAGTCAAATTGCCTGGAAAGGGCGTCAGGCTTAATGTTTTTGGAGCCGGGGCGGTAAGTGAGAGAGAAATTAAATCTCCCAAAAAATAGGGACCACCTGGCCTGGTGAGAGTTGAGTCTCTTGGCAGTCTGGAGGTAGGCTAAGTTCTTGTGGTCCGTCCACACCACAAATGGTACTTCGGCCCCCTCCAGCCAGTGTCTCCACTCCTCCAATGCCATTTTGACGGCGAGAAGTTCCCGGTTGCCAACATCATAGTTTTTCTCCGCTGGTGAAAGTTTGTGGGAGAAAAACGCACAGGGGTGCAGCCGGTTGTCAGTGGCGGAGACCTGGGAGAGCACCGCTCCCACCCCAGTGTCAGAAGCATCTGCCTCGACCACGAACTGGCGAGTGGGATCAGGGTGAATGAGAATGGGGGCGGAAGCGAACAGTCTCTTAATCTTGCAAAAAGCCCCCTCCGCTTCGGGGCTCCAGCGGAACGGTAAGGCAGTGGACGTGAGCTTGGTGAGGGGTGCGACAACTTGGCTATAGCCCCTGATGAATCTTCTATAAAAGTTGGCAAATCCCAAGAAGCGCTGTAAATGTTTCCGCGTGGCAGGTGTGGGCCAGTCAGTGACCGCCTGAATCTTCTTGGGATCCGCCCTGATCTGTCCCCTCTCTAGAATAAACCCCAGGAACTCCACTGTGTCCGAATGGAAAACGCACTTCTCCGCCTTGACAAATAGTTTGTTCTCCAACAGTCTTTGGAGAACTTGTCTGACGTGGACTTCATGTTCCTGAGGGTTCTTGGAGTAAACCAGGATGTCGTCGAGGTAGACAAATACGTGTCGACCCAATAGGTCTCGTAGCACGTCATTGACCAGGGCTTGGAACACCGCAGGGGCGTTGGTGAGTCCGAATGGCATGACCAGGTATTCAAAGTGTCCGAGAGAGGTGTTGAACGCCGTCTTCCACTCGTCCCCCTCTCGAATACGGACCAGGTGGTAAGCGTTGCGTAGGTCGAGCTTGGTGAAGATGGTGGCTTCATGGAGAGGATGAAAAGCAGAGTCAATGAGGGGTAAAGGATACTTATTCTTGATCGTGATGTTATTAAGTTCTCTGTAGTCAATGCATGGGCGTAGGGAACCATCCTTCTTCTGGACGAAGAAGAACCCCGCCCCCACGGGTGAAGAGGACGGACGAATCAGCCCATTGGTGAGACAGTCCTTGATGTATCTCTCCATGGCCTCCCTCTCCGGTCTGGAGACCTTGTAGAGACGACTTGATGGTAGTGGTGTGCCGGGCAACAGCTCAATGGCGCAGTCATAGGGTCTGTGTGGGGGCAGAGTCTGAGCCTGCGTCTTGGAGAAGACTGTCTCCATGTCCAGGTAGACCGCAGGCACCGTCTCCAGTGAAGGCTTGGGGGCTTTGGGTGGAGTGGGTAAGTCCTCTGCTGGAGCAGGAGCGGATCGCAGGCATTGTTGGTGGCAATCGCGGGTCCAAGCTTGGATCTGACCTGTCTTCCAGTCGATGATGGGGTTGTGTTTCCTGAGCCATGGTAACCCCAAAATGAGCGGATCGTTGGGAGAGCGGATGACGTGAAACTGGATAATTTCTTGGTGATTGCCGGAGATAATCAGTAGAATGGGTTCGGTGATGTGGGTCATTTGACAGAATGTCTTTCCATCAAGGGACCGAGCATTCAAGGGGTGGGGCAATGGAAGGGTGGGAATGTTCATGTCCTTGACCATCACCTCATCAATCAAATCGAGGTCCGCTCCGGAGTCCATCAGCGTTCTGACCTCGATCTCTCTCCCTGGCAACATGATCAAGGCCATGAGGGTCTGGCGAGAGTCATCTCCGCTGGTCTTCTCCGGGTAGGTCAGGGATCCAATCCGAAGTGGGGCATCGGCGTCTGACTTCTTGGAGCGAAGTCTGCACTGTTGTAGAGTATGCCCAAGCTTGCCGCAGTAGAAGCATGACCCAGTTTCTTTACGGCGTTTCCGCTCCTCCGACGAGACTCTCACCCCAGTGCGTGAGAGATCCATGAGCTCGGCCTCCTCCACTGGTCCCTCTCTGGGTCGAGGACTTGACCATCGTCTGGGGTAGGGCTGGCCGGCCGGAACTTGCCTCTCGTGGTGGCGTTGTCTGGAGCGGTTGTCCAGGCGAATGGCGGCACGAACGAGTTCATCAAGTTGCGTGATGGGTTCTTGATGTGCCAGCTCGTCCTGCAGAGTCTCACTGAGACTGGCCCGGAACAGATCGGCAAGAGCCTCCTTGTTCCAGTGGGTAGCAGCGGCGATGGTGCGGAACTCAATCGAATGATCCGCGGCGCTGTTCTTGCCTTGGCGGAGGGTGATCAGGCGTTGAGAGGGTTCTTGATCGCTAGACGCGTGTTGGAACACTTTGCGAATCTCCTGGGAAAATGCCGCGTAGCGAGAGGGAAGTGACCCACTGGACCATACAGCTGTGGCCCAGTCCAGGGCTCTCCCCTTCAGCAATCCCATCACGTATCCAATCCGCCGCTCGTCGTCCTGGTAGGTCTGTGGTTGCTGCCGGAACACAAAGTCACACTGGAGGAGGAACGATCTGCATCTCTCCGGTTCTCCGCCGAACCTCTCCGGGGGGGGTTGCTGTGGCTCCCGGAATTGCCAGGTTCCCGTGGCGTTGAACAGGGGTGATGCAGGCGTGCTGACAGGCTGTTCTGTGGGACGTGGCTGGACAGCAATGATGAGTCTCCTCATCTCCTGGCACAGCTCTCTCATCTCCCGGCGTAGAGAGGAGATCTCCTGGGTGTGCTCCTGCACGATGGCACCTTGTTCCACGAGTGCGTGGTGCATTGCGGATGAGTCGGCAGGGTCCATGTTGGCGAAATTGTTCTGAGATGTAGTGCGTGGAGGGTTGGACCCGAGAAGCACAACTCAGAACAACAGATGTAATAAATACCCGCAAGGGTTTTATTAAGGAAAGTCCAGTAATCGTTGTCTTAGCACAAGCAAAGGTCATACACAAAAAGATCCAGCCAATAAACAAAAGTACCGAGGGAGAAGGCAGTCTCGTCGTCGGTAAGCCAGGCAGTAGTTCGGAACCAGGAAGGCAATCAGCGTGGCAGAGGTACAAAAGGGAGAAGGCAAAAGAATAGTCGAAAAACAAACAGGGTCAGATCGGAGTCCTCGCCGCGTGGCAAAAGTACAAAATCAGCAAACAGGAATCGTGGTCAGGACAGGCAGTGAAAACAAAAGGCTGGCAGTAAACAGTGGTCAATAAACAGGCTTGGATCAAAACAGGAAATCAGAAGAAGAATGCTTGACAAAATGCTTAAGAGTGCTAGTGAGGCAACAATTTCGCAAGGACATGACATGAACACTGATCTTATATGCAGGTGTAGACAGGTGCAGACACTTAGCTTGAGAGCAGCAGGAAATTCACAACAGCTTGAGAAAATGACACGTAACGAGGCAATTAGTAAATCATTAGTAGTTAACCTATCCTGACCTAGCGTTAGTAAATTAGTAATTAACATGTACGAGAAACGTAAGGTAAACATGAACACATGGTTAGATAGTTAGTATTACCCAATCCTGATCTAATGTTAGTATATTAGTAATTAGACAAGGGAGAATGAAACAATTAGGGAAGCATGAGTGACAGCAAGAGAAGAAACAGCATGAACGCAAGGCTGCGGAAAAACATGGAAATATGTATGAAACTAATAAACTATGACAGAACGTGAATACAAATAAGGGCGTGACATAACAATAAACATAAAACATGGCGTGGAACGGTTAGAACCGTAACATTTTACTCAGTGCAGTTATCCAGCTAACTCAGCAATCCTGTTTTTTTTTTTGCATACCCCCCTCGTTGGCTCAATTTCCTCATCAGCCGACAGCCGCATGCACACGCGCTGTTTTTCTCCCATATCGGTTCACCGCGGCAAAAAATGTTTTCGCCGAGGATACAAAATGTTGGTGTTGAGCCGTAATGGAGTTTATATGAGTCCACGAGGGATCAATGTGTTCTTTCATAGATGATTTAGCGTGTGTGCGGGGAGGAGGCTGTAGCTCATGACTTTATTGGAAGTATGGGATGAAATAAAGATCGGGCTCATTAAATCATTTAGAGCAGAAGTTAAGTCCCTGTGTCAGGGCACAGGAAGCCGGCAGGCATGCGGCGGTAACGCTAACGCGTTTTTTTACCCCTCTCTTAAACCCGGGACGGCAGACACGAGCCCCTGAGGAGCGCAGTATCCGCTGTGTTTTTCTGCTCTCCTTTGAAATCAGCGGCCATTCTAGACCTCCGAGGCCAGGTGTGCGGACTCTTTAGGAAAATAGCGACTCAAATGAAACGCTTAGTGTGGCGCGGTGGCGCAGCGGATAGCGCTGTTACCTCACAGCAATAAGGTCCTGCCTGGGGAGGAAGCCTCTCTGGGGGGAGTTTGCGTGTTCTCCCCGTGTCCGCGTGGGTTTTCTCCGGGTACTCCGCTTTCCTCCCACAGTCCGAAGACATGCAGGTTGGGCTAATTAGAGGCTCTGAATTGCCTGTATGAGTGTGTGAGTGAATGGTGTGTGTGTGTGTGTGTGTGTGTGCAACCTGGCAACCTGTCCAGTGGATATTCCTGCCTCTCACCCAATGCATGCTGGGATAGGCTCCAACCACCCTGAGAATAAGGGGGTTAGATAATGGATGGATGAAACGTTTTATAACTGAAAGACTAGAAGAGCCTGTAGATATTGGACCCCCCATAGCTGATACCCCTGATTTAAACAGTTGTATGATTACAGAAGCCAGCCAGGCTAACGGGGTTATGAGGTAAATCGGAGTTCCCCTTAGGGGAAGGTATGAGCTCCGCCGTCTAGCCCCTGTGGTCACAGCGGTCGATACCAGTTAAAACGTGACCGGAGGAGACTTTGCGGTCACTGTGTGGATTCAGTGGCCAATCCGCCATTACCGCGCATCTCTTTGGGGGTCCTGGGAAGGATTATATTGCAGTAATACACCAGAGTGCCTGTCTCCTTAAAGGGCCACACGCATAGTTTTCGTGCTTTTAAGCTTTTCATATAATCCTGGAGCTTTTCTATTGTGTTCCATACTGGTTCAAGTCAAAAGATTGCAATTTTGGTTTAAGTATGCATGTTTTAGTGTTTAAAATGCGATTTTTCAGAGTTCTTGGTAAAACGATCTCACACGTGATATGACATATTTTTTTCATAATTTGTTGGAGTCGCAATCCAAATGTGTACAGACAGGGGGCGGTGTTTTGGACTACGTCACTGCTCTTTGCTAAGGTTTTGTGGGCGTTTCAGATACTAAAACCAGGAAGAAAATGCAGATGCGTGTGGGCCTTTAGAGGAAAAAAAATCACCCAAACTTGTTTTCACTGTGAGGTTGTAATATTTACCTGTTGTAATGTATATCTTTGCTTCTTCTCATAAACTTTAAACAATATGTTTTTACAATTTTGTCATGCTTGGCATAAGCTCCAAATTTTTCTCCGATTTTGGTATCGTAATGCAACTCCCATAAGGCATTTCACCAACATTGCATGGACATTCCAGACAATGAGTTTGCAATGAACTATGGGAGATTTAGGCAAGAGAAACAGAAATGTTTTGCTTCACTTTTGTTTCACTTTTCTATGCTACCTAAATTGTGCCTATAATGCCAAACAGGGTCTTTGTGATGTGTATGTTACTTGAATGAAGAGCGGAGCTTCTACGGTTAGTGGTGGGAGAATAAGTAGTAGGTGGGGCTACAATTTGCAAGCTGAAACTCGCTGATTTGACCCAGCCATTGCGCTTTGCTGTAGTGAGCAATACCTTGTGATTGGTTCAAACGGGTCAGTGATTGACAGCTCATTTTAGCTCCACCCATGATTAAAGTTGAACCCTTTAAGGTGTAAGATCACAAATATGTGATTAGAATATTCTTAACTGAACATTCTGATGCTGATGTAACAATCACTACTGGTAATTTAAAGCTTTGGAGTTCTAGAACACTGACTCTGAATTCTGAAAAACATACCAGAAACCTACTCTACAAAGAGTTAATGAAGCCAAGCTCTTTCCTCAGTCCCCATGATGAACCTGTGTCTGTGCACTGCCTGATAGTACTGTGAGAAGCAGCAGCGAGGTCGTGCAATTTCCAGTCCATTCTCCGCTTCTGTGGGCATGCCCGGGGGTAGTGAATGGGCTCTGTAACGAGGTCCAGATTAATTAGAGGGCCTTAATTGCGAGCTTGTCTAGCGGTGGCTCCGAGTGTGCTTAGCGACGGCCTCTTCCTCCCGTCGAGAGCCAGCGGCGGCAGCTGGGGAGAGGAACGTGCAAAAAAAAACTTCCTGTCCCGTTGCCGTGGAAACGCCACCTGACTTTCTGCGGCGTAGAACCCGGTCCAGAGCGTTGCCTTTTCCACGCGAAAGTGAAAAGTTGGTTTTTAAGACGGGTCCTTTCTTCCGACAGCCTTTCTCAGGGCTGATCTATATACATCTGAGTGTTATCACAGCGTCTGTTTAGTCTGTCAGATGTTTACTGGAGAAATAAGGTTGGGTCCCCCTAGTTCAGAGCAACAATGGCTGCCTCTACGAGGCTTTGAGCTTGTACCCCTTTGTGTTACAACAAACATCAGCTCCTTAAGAACCACCAGCACACTGCCAGCCCTACCCTTATGGAAATGTAATATACTGCAGTATATTTTAAATATATTGTGAAGATAATTTTTATATATTTACAATATACTGCAGTATATTTTTTTCCATAAAGGTATTGCCCCCCTCCTGCATCCTGTTCCCCCGTTTATCCTCTACCCCCCCTCTCACATCCTGTTCCCCTGTTTATCCTCTACCCCCCCTCCTGCATCCTGTTCCCCCGTTTATCCTCTACCCCCCTCTCACATCCTGTTCCCCCGTTTATCCTCTACCCCCCCTCACGTCCTGTTCCCCCATTTATCCTCTACCCCCCTTTCATGTCCTGTTCCCCCGTTTATCCTCTACCCCCCTCTCACGTCCTGTTCCCCCGTTTATCCTCTACCTGTAAACTGTAAAGACATTTTTTTAACCTACCTGTTTGATTATTCAGCTTGTACCTGAGCAGTGATCTTGAGTCCATGCTGAAGGGGCCAACCAGGAATCCTGCACGGTAACTAGCATAAATGTGGACCAATCACACACCCGCACGCCCAGCTGTGGCACACATTTCAAAAAACGTGATTGTGCTGGCCTTCCGCTGCTTAGATTGCAAATTAGGTGCATTTTTTAAACTGAATGTAGACAAAATTTATATATTTTTAAACATAAATATGTCTGGAAAACCCCTGACACTCTCTCCACCACCTGGCAAACAATTCTGCCCACAATTTTGGATTTTGGAAACTTGGTATACGTGACTTCAACTAATAGGATAATCCCCTGGAACTAAATGTGCAGTGCGATGTAATGAGGAAAGTTTTTGGCATTAAATTACTGCCGTAACAGGAGCGGCACAGTTTGTAAAAAATCATTGGGTACGATCGTACTTTTCATACTTCTGCAATTAAGTGGAGTCTTCACATCCTCTGCAGTGCACCAGAGAGTTTGGGTGTCTGACTGCACCAATATATAAAAAAATAAATAAAAAAACTGGGTTTACTGTACTGTGTGTGTGTGTGTGTGCGCGAGAGAGAGAGAGAGAGATAGTTAAAGAGAAAATAAGTGTGTCTATCGCTGTGTGAGTGAGTGTGTGGGTGTTTGTCTGTGTGTATTTGTTTATATGTGTGTGTATGAGTTTGTGAGACCGTGTGCGTTTATTCAATTGAACGCGTGTGTGAGTCTGTGAGAGTCTGTGTGTGTGTGTATATGTGCGTGAGTCTGTGAGAGAGAAAGAGTGTGTGTTTATGTAAATGTGTATGTGTATTTGTGTATAGTAAATGTGTGTGTATGCGTGCGTGTGTGCCTACGAGCGTGTTTGTGTATGTTTATATAAATGTGTTTGTGTGTGTGTGTGCGCGCGCGCGCATGCGTGCGTGCTTGTGTGTGTGTATGTGTGTGTGTGTGTGTGTGTGTGTGTGTGTGTGTATCTGCACTACCTTGCTTGTGGATGCAGAAGAGCTCAGGGTTACTGATGAGTCCCTGGGGTAGGGCTGTCTCTGGCTGGCTGGCTGCAGGCTCTCTGATACATGGGCCTTGGGAGGTCCTGTCTGGGCCGGGCTGGAAGACTGATGGTCCAGCAGAACCGGTAGAACAAAACAGGACCTCTGCTGTGTGTTATTTTTTTGCCATAACAGATGACCCCGGGCCTCACCTACGGCACTAATGCCCAAAAGCACTGGCGTAAGTGACAGTTGAGCCATCTGTGTAAAATGGCAGACTCCCCTATCTATAAGAGCAGCCGCACAGATATCTTCTGCGGACGTGCTTATGTTGGCTGAGTCACAAAGAACACATCAATCACTGTTAGATTGTGGATGCATTACTGTATATATTACTGTTTGTAGGTATGATGGTGGTACTATGCCTGTATTAGTATTAGACTGTAGATGTATTTCTGTTAGACTGTATGTATTAGTGTCTATAGGTATGTTGGTGGTAGACTATGGCTATATGATTTGATTTGATTTTGATTTATTCTTTTATTTGAGTGTCATGCTTCCGAAGAAGCCCAGCCCATATGGACTTACAAGACACTTCATTTCAATCATCATAAAACAACGATCAAACATATCAAGAAACATCCAAAATACAAAAATGATACCTATTACAACATAAAACACAGACAAAAAGTAAAAAGTAAAAACACATCCAAAATACAACAGTATTAGACTGTAGATGTAGATGTATTTCTGTTAGACTGTATATATTAGTGTCTATAGGTATGTTGGTGGTAGACTATGGCTATATTAGTATTAGACTGTAGATGTATTTCTGTTAGACTGTATATATTAGTGTCTATAGGTATGTTGGTGGTAGACTATGGCTATATTAGTATTAGACTGTAGATGTATTTCTGTTAGACTGTATATATTAGTGTCTGTAGGTATGTTGGTGGTAGATTATGACTATATTAGTATTAGACTGTAGATGTATTTCTTTTTTTTTTTTTTAATTTGTTTCTGATTTTTCCCTTTTTATCCCAATTTAGTAGCCAATTGAACCCCTATTCTAATTCAATTCCCCCCGTGTAGCAACCGCTAGAGAACCACCGCTGCACAACCCCGTCAATCGGTATTTTGAGGGAGGGCGCTGCGTCCTCTACAGGGCGCAGCTCCTGACCGTGACACGCCCTGGGTCCTTCTGTGCGCAGTGGTTCTCTCCGAGCCCCTCCCCCCACCCGGAAGCGACCGCCAATTGTCGCTTCCACAGGGCACCGGCCACGCTCGGCTATGGCAGGACCGGGGCGCGAACCCCGATCCTCGGAGTACAACTGCGCTGACTGAAAGTCAGCGCTCTTTACCGCTGTACCACCGCGGCGGCCTCTGTAGATGTATTTCTGTTAGACTGTATATATTAGTGTCTATAGGTATGTTGGTGGTAGATTATGGCTATATTAGTATTAGACTGTAGATGTATTTCTGTTAGACTGTATATATTAGGGTCTATAGGTATGTTGGTGGTAGATTATGGCTATATTAGTATTACACTTTTGATGTATTTCTGTTAGACTGTATATATTAGTGTCTATAGGTATGTTGGTGGTAGATTATGGCTATATTAGTATTAGACTGTAGATGTATTTCTGTTAGACTGTATATATTAGTGTCTATAGGTATGTTGGTGGTAGACTATGGCTATATTAGTATTAGACTGTAGATGTATTTCTGTTAGACTGTATATATTAGTGTCTATAGGTATGTTGGTGGTAGACTATGGCTATATTAGTATTAGACTTTGGATGTATTTCTGTTAGACTGTATATATTAGTGTCTATAGGTATGTTGGTGGTAGATTATGGCTATATTAGTATTAGACTGTAGATGTATTTCTGTTAGACTGTATATATTAGTGTCTATAGGTATGTTGGTGGTAGACTATGGCTATATTAGTATTAGACTGTAGATGTATTTCTGTTAGACTGTATATATTAGGGTCTATAGGTATGTTGGTGGTAGATTATGGCTATATTAGTATTACACTTTTGATGTATTTCTGTTAGACTGTATATATTAGTGTCTATAGGTATGTTGGTGGTAGATTATGGCTATATTAGTATTAGACTGTAGATGTATTTCTGTTAGACTGTATATATTAGTGTCTATAGGTATGTTGGTGGTAGATTATGGCTATATTAGTATTAGACTTTGGATGTATTTCTGTTAGACTGTATATATTAGTGTCTATAGGTATGTTGGTGGTAGATTATGGCTATATTAGTATTAGACTTTGGATGTATTTCTGTTAGACTGTATATATTAGTGTCTATAGGTATGTTGGTGGTAGATTATGGCTATATTAGAATTAGACTTTGGATGTATTTCTGTTAGACTGTATATATTAGTGTCTATAGGTATGTTGGTGGTAGATTATGGCTATATTAGTATTAGACTGTAGATGTATTTCTGTTAGACTGTATATATTAGTGTCTATAGGTATGTTGGTGGTAGATTATGGCTATATTAGTATTAGACTGTAGATGTATTTCTGTTAGACTGTATATATTAGTGTCTATAGGTATGTTGGTGGTAGATTATGGCTATATTAGTATTAGACTTTGGATGTATTTCTGTTAGACTGTATATATTAGTGTCTATAGGTATGTTGGTGGTAGATTATGGCTATATTAGTATTAGACTGTAGATGTATTTCTGTTAGACTGTATATATTAGTGTCTATAGGTATGTTGGTGGTAGATTATGGCTATATTAGTATTACACTTTGGATGCATTTCTGTTAGACCATAGCTGTTTCACTGTTAAACTCCAGGGGCCACATGTATAAAACTCTGAGTAAAATAATGCGTAAAAGAATGCTCAGGGTGAAAGTCGGAAATCTGCTTACAACAACAAGTTTTGCCCTTCTGTCACAGTGTCGCAATATCACACGGACTCCAAAAATTGCGAACGTATTGTGTCCATCGTGTGCAGAAGTACGCAGATTCTCACAGCATGTGTTATATAATACATCTGAATTTCTGCGTGGAAACTCGCTTACGCGGCTTTCTGAGGGTACTCTTCTGCTCAGCACTGTTTATACATGTGGCCCCAGGAGTTCCAGATTCACCTGGAGTTATTCCCTTGTTATGATACAGGTGTCAGAGTTTGACTAACTCTTTAATTTGTTTTACTCGTATTGGGCTGTTGTTGTTGCAGCTGTTGGTGCTCCAGATTGACGGTTGCTCTTTCACTGTTAAAGTGTAGATCTTTAGAGTCAGATTGAGTTACAGGGATTTCTCCGGAAACTTTTTTTGTTCTCCCAGCTGCTAGGATAACTTATAGTGTCAGGTTTTATTAAGGCCCACTTAAATCTTCATGAAGGAGACTGTATCTCGATATCGTCCCACAGAGATAGATGGAACATGTATTCTTGGGGTGTGTGTGAGCGAATGCGTGAAGGTTTGTGTACGTACGTAAGTGCATTTCATTTCTGGATGTGCGTATGAAGCATACATGATTGTGTGAATGTGTTCATAAGTGCACACGTGCATACGTATATGATTGTGTGAGTGTGTCCATAAGTGTATACATGTATGTGTGTATATGATTGTATGTGTTTGTGCGTGTTTGTATACATGCATGTGTTTGTGTGTTAGCAGAGTTTACAGCTGTCTGTGGACACCATTGTTTTACCTCAGGGATTTGCAATGAATATGTTCATGGGGAACATGCTGAAGATTTCTGTGGAACTATGAACAATCTGCAGGAGAGAGAGGTTTAATCAACACTTACCTGACATGACCAGCGAGTGTATAACCTACAGAGAGGGAGAGAGGGAGAGGGAAAGAGACAGAGAGAGGGAGAGGGAGAAAGAGAAGAAGAGAGGGAGAGGGAGAGGGAGAAAGAGAGAGATAGAGAGAGGGAGAGGGAGAGAGAGGGAGTAAGAGAGAGATAGAGAGAGGGAGAAAGAGAGATAGAGAGAGGGAGGGAGAGGGAGACAGAGGGAGATAGAGAGAGGGAGAGAGATAGAGAAAGAGAGGGAGAGAGGGAGAGGGAGGGTGAGAAAGAGAGAGATAGAGAAAGGGAGAGAGAGAGGGAGAAAGAGGGAGATAGAGAGAGAGAGAGGGAGAGGGAGAGAACAGTGGGACCGCAAGGTGCGACGATGCGATTCTTGGAAAATGTCAGCCCTGGCAGCTTTAGTCGTTGTGTTCAGAACACCTTCCGCCCCCATAGCGCTCATTAGCGGTCCTTCTGTGTTTCACAAACTCTGGAAGCGCCGGAAAACAGTCCTGCTCACCGATACACACAGCATGTGAGAGGCAGCGGGGTCAGTTCACACAACGGAGCGCCCATTACACAATGCCTGCTAAAAATATGCGCTATATATATAAACCACCTGTTAGGATACTGGTACTATGAACTGCAGATATCCGTATATTGTGCTGCGGTTAAAAACATGAAAATCAAAACCCGACCAGTTTGCAAAAGTTTTCTGGAAAAGCCCTTCCTATAACTGACGCATACAGACTCCCACCCACGCAACACAACCTTCTGTCATTCCCACGCCTCTATCCCCCTCTCTCTCCCTATCTCACTCCTCCTTTCATCTCTCTCTCTCCCACTCTCACTCCTCCTTTCATCTCTCTCTCTCTCCCACTCTCACTCCTCCTTTCATCTCTCTCTCTCACACTCCTCCTTTCATCTCTCTCTCTCTCACTCCTCCTTTCATCTCTCTCTCTCTCCCTCTCTTTCTCTCTCACACTCCTCCTTTCATCTCTCTCTCTCACTCCTCCTTTCATCTCTCTCTCACACTCCTCCTTTCATCTCTCTCTCTCTCACTCCTCCTTTCATCTCTCTCTCTCCCTCTCTTTCTCTCTCTCACACTCCTCCTTTCATCTCTTTCTCTCTCTCCCTCTCTTTCTCTCTCTCTCACTCCTCCTTTCATCTCTCTTTCTCTCTCTCTCACACCTCTTTTCATCTCTCTCTCTCTCTCACTCCTCCTTTCATCTCTCTCTCTCTCTCCCTCTCTTTCTCTCTCTCTCACTCCTCCTTTCATCTCTCTCGCTCTCTCTCTCTCCCACTCTCACTCCTCCTTTCATCTCTCTTTCTCTCACTCCTTCTTTCATCTCTCTTTCTCTCTCTCCCTATCTCTCTCTCTCTCTCTCTCTCTCTCTCTCTCTCTCCTGTACTCACACTGCATTGAAGGTGATTGGTCATTCTGGCATCATACTGTCACCCCTCTTATCGGGACGAGGAAGACAAGGTGCATCCCGAGGCACAGGGCAATGACTCTGCCACAAAATGTTTCTAATGTAATCGGAAACAAAGGTCATTAATAAGCATGGATTAAACGTCAACGGCGGGAAGACACTGTTCTGTCTGACTGGCAGCATCCCAAAGAGAGAGAGAGGGGAGGGGGGAGGGAGAGAGGGATGGGATGGTGAGAGAGAGAGAAAAAGAGACAGAGCAGGTAGGGGAGGAAGCAGATGGAGGGAGCGAGAGAAAGAGAGACAGGCCGTGTATATTGTTTGTGTAAAGGTGCGCTGCTTGTCCGTACTAACAGATAACAGAGTGAATGTGCCACTGGATGGGCGA
Organism: Ilyophis sp. 1 JC-2022; assembly: GCA_022702515.1. Classification (NCBI taxonomy): domain Eukaryota; kingdom Metazoa; phylum Chordata; class Actinopteri; order Anguilliformes; family Synaphobranchidae; genus Ilyophis; species Ilyophis sp. 1 JC-2022. The sequence goes on along the minus strand of CM040405.1, from coordinate 65,397,308 downwards.
ACTGTTCGCATTATTGAGAGCGTGCTGTGGGGGGTTGTGGCTATAGATTCTGGCCACTGAGGTGGAGGATTGCTAGTAAATGTTTCTGATTGGCCAGGTTAGGCTGACCAATCCTCTTCAGGTTTTCTGAGGGGGTTCACTGTCAGCCATCTTAGAAGTGAAATAAGTGGGCTTCACATGGCCATGGTCTGCTTTGCGGGCGTAGTTTAAAACTAGACCCCGGCTGTACAGGTATTAAACTCCTGTACAGATGATGGCCATATTTTCCACCTGTTCTCAGGTGTGGTGGGTTTTTAAATAATCGGTTATTATATACATGTATATACGCATATATATTTATATATAATACACCTGGTTTCTTTTTCTTCTTCAGTGAAAAATACGGGAATCGGGATGAATAATTACGTGAAGGATTATATGTCATGCTTGTCAAATTATAAGTCAAAACACTCCTTAAGTGTTTTATTAAGGGGTTGTTAAAGGTATGAGAAAGATAGAGAAAGAGAGAGAGAGAAAAGGAATGAGATAAAGGAGAGATGAGGGAGAGAAATATGTTCAGAGGGGGAATGAGAGAGAGGATGGGTGATTTAGAGAAAGGCAGAGAGAGAAAGAGAGGGATAGAGAGGGAGAGAGAGAGAATGATGGATTGGAGAAAGAGACATAGGCCTACAGAAAGAGGGTGAGAGAGAAAAAGAGGTGGGCGAGTGGTACGAGTATGAATTTTAGACAGCTGGTTGGGTGAATATAGGTGGGAGGCAGAGTAACCACCCCCACCCGCCCCCCCAACACACCGCTCAGCCCAGCACTGCTGGAACAGTGTGACTAAGAGTCATTATGTGCATGAAACATCAGCCTAATGTACCAACCTCTGGAGAATATGAATATATATATATATATATATATATATAATAAATTTTTTACACACACATTTAGCAAATTCCCACATGTAAACCTATTTGCATGCTAGTTATCTAGCTGGATACTTGACTGAAGCCCTTCAGGTTACGTAGCTCGCTCAAGTGTACAACAGCAACGCCCCAACCTGGAAGGCTTTTTTTCTACTGTTATGATGTGAGGGTGGGAGTGTATGTTAAAAAAAAAAAAAAAAAAAAGAACACAAAAAAAACCTTGCTTTGTATATTTGTAAGTGGGTGTGGGAGTGGGCGGCAGGTGTGGGTGACTAAGTGCAAGTGCGTTACTGCCAGGGATATATTTTGTGTATTTGCACTTGAACATACCTGACCTGTTTTGTGTGTAATTGCATGTGCACTGATGTCAGCCCACGTGTGTGAGTGTGTGTGTGTGTGTGTGTGTGTGTGTGTGTGTGTATATGCATCTACATCGGCATGTGTCTTTGTTGTAAGAATGCCTGAATGGAAACTCCAATTATGATAAAGGTTAGCAGTATGTACGTAAATCTATTACGTGAACGCACCTTTTTATCATACTTTTCATTGTTCATTTTAACTGTGCCGTCATGCTAGTGGCACCGCAGGCAAAGAGTTTCAATGCAGACGCACATTAAAGGCTTAACTTCAGATCTTCCCGTCTGATCCTAGCGAGCAGAGCGTAGAAGGAATCCGGCCCCCACAGTCCTGAAAAATAAATATATAAATGTCACATGCTGTGTACTGGGCAGCTAGCTGAAGGGACGAGGCCAACAAGATGGACCGTCACAGCAAAATATGCTCCCTTGTGGGGGTTACTGCTGAACCGTATCAAACTGAAGGCTGCATTTCGTTCGTTGATTTAATTAATATTGAGGCAACAAAGAAAAGGAGGGAGATTTTCACCGGAGATTAATCGATGGGACTGTTATAAAAAAATGAGGCAGAAATATGACTTTTATTAAAAGGAGCTGTGGCAGCCAAATGACTATCGGCCTGCTTGTTTTCCTTTCCGTTTTTACAAATATCAGTTTTTAAGGTTTTCAAAAACCTCTTAAAATCATCCAAAGGTAGCATTCCAGCGTCGTGTTCTTCTACAGCTGGTTCCGGGAACATGGGCCACCTGTCCAAATTCTGTGGAAGGGCGAGGCAAAGATAGGCTTTGTGAACTCAAGTTGTAATAACTTAAAAAGGCAATTTAAGCAATTAGAAATGTTTTGACTGTGCCTTTTTTCCCTATGGTAAATATGCGTTATATGAAGCACTGAGGCCATATTAAAATAAACCCTATCTGCTTATGCAAATTGGCCGCTACACATTTCTAATCTTTGTCCCCTCTGTCAGCTCTCATTAAGATAAAGTTCTAACTACATAACCGTGGTTTGATTGCAAGGGATTTCACTCAGTTTCAAACGCCCGACACCAGTCTTACATAGCTCTTACAGAGCGAAGCAAACAGATCGAAGCACTGTAACATGGAAACGCTTATTTTCAACATCAGGGATGGGCAAAAAAAATGCACAAAGTTTTATTTAGTTAAGAAATACAAAACATCCTTTATTTAACTACAAGCAACGCAGTGGGGCCATGGATTGTTTTGCTGGTGGCAAAGATCCTTAAGCCACACAATACCCATATGCAAAAATCACATATGCCATATACAAAACTTATTAAATAAATCCGTGGTAGAGAACTAGCATATACATTTCAGACTCTAATTAAATAGTTCCCTAACATACATGGTACTCCCTATAAAATAAATTGAGAGATTGTATAAAAATGATAGACAAAAAATATAACATAACACTCATCAACATATACAATGACGCATTTTTTGTTATTTTGGTTCCTTACTCTAGCACTTTGAGTTTGAAAGGATACAATGACAATGGGGTTGAAGTGCAGACTGTCAGCTTTAATTTGAGGGTATTTTCATCCATATCTGATGAACCATTGAGAAATGATAGAACCTTTTGTACATAGTGCCCCCTCTCATTTTCAGGCATCAACACATATTGGACAGTTTAACATAATGTATAGAATAAAGTAATCATTTAAAATATTTGGTCGCATATCCTTTGCATGCCATGACTTTCTGATGTCTGTGACCCAACAATATCTTGATATCTTGTTTTCTGGTACTCTTACAAGTGATACTATAACTTATCTGCATTTGAATGGCTCTCTATAGGAATTGGGGGGTAGGACTACATTTATCTGTAAATTATGGCGGAATAGTATGGAATACATGGTTGGCGAAATGGCTATAAGTTACAAAGGGTCTGAGGTATCAAACGAGCCTCAAACCATCACTCTGCTGCCAGATATGCAGTAGATATGGATGGATCACTTTAAGGGTTGTTTCTCCTGACAAATTTTCCTTTTGAACGCTATGGAAAAATAAGTCAGGAGAAGAAACCGTTCAAGTTATCCATCTATATGTACTGCATTTCTGGCAGCTGAGTGACGGTTTAAGGCTTGTTTGATGCGTCAGACCCTTGATGACTTAGAACCATTTAGCCAACCATGTGTTCCATACTGTTCCAGTGTAACTTACAGCTAAATCTAGTCCCACCCCCAATTCCAATAGAGATCCATTCAAATGCAGAGAGGTTATAGTATCGCTTGTAAGAGTACCAGAAAATAAGATATCACGAGTTTTTTAAATATTGTTGGGTCACAGTATCCTTTCAAACTCAAAGTGCTAGAGTACAGAATCAAAATAACAAAAAATGTGTCACTGTCCAATGAATTATGGTGCTCACTGTATGATTTTTAATAAAACTTTGCAAGTATGATCAAATATGATTTTTACAGACCTTTTGCATATGGGTAAAAAGAGAGTTGAGCAACTTGCTTATGTGCATGCGAGTACATATTTCAAATTTCAAACCTCTGCATATATTCCTGTTCGCCATCACTAGAAAGTGAAAGCTTGGGACTTGGTTGGGCATTCATGTAGCTGGGTTTGGGACTTGGTTGGGCATTCATCTAGCTGGGTTTGAGACTTGGTTGGGCATTCATGTAGCTGGGTTTGGGACTTGGTTGGGCATTCATGTAGCTGGGTTTGAGACTTGGTTGGGCATTCATGTAGCTGGGTTTGGGACTTGGTTGGGCATTCATGTAGCTGGGTTTGAGACTTGGTTGGGCATTCATGTAGCTGGCTTTGGGACTTGGTTGGGCATTCATGTAGCTGGGTTTGGGACTTGGTTGGGCATTCATGTAGCTGGGTTTGGGACTTGGTTGGGCATTCATGTAGCTGGGTTTGGGACTTGGTTGGGCATTCATGTAGCTGGGTTTGGGACTTGGTTGGGCATTCATGTAGCTGGCTTTGGGACTTGGTTGGGCATTCATGTAGCTGGGTTTGGGACTTGGTTGGGCATTCATGTAGCTGGGTTTGGGACTTGGTTGGGCATTCATGTAGCTGGGTTTGGGACTTGGTTGGGCATTCATGTAGCTGGGTTTGAGACTTGGTTGGGCATTCATGTAGCTGGGTTTGAGACTTGGTTGGGCATTCATGTAGCTGGGTTTGGGACTTGGTTGGGCATTCATGTAGCTGGGTTTGGGACTTGGTTGGGCATTCATGTAGGTGGGTTTGGGACTTGGTTGGGCATTCATGTAGCTGGGTTTGAGACTTGGTTGGGCATTCATGTAGGTGGGTTTGAGACTTGGTTGGGCATTCATGTAGCTGGGTTTGGGACTTGGTTGGGCATTCATGTAGGTGGGTTTGGGACTTGGTTGGGCATTCATGTAGCTGGGTTTGAGACTTGGTTGGGCATTCATGTAGGTGGGTTTGAGACTTGGTTGGGCATTCATGTAGCTGGGTTTGAGACTTGGTTGGGCATCCATTTATGTAGCTGGGTGTTTTTTGGTAATAATTCCGGTTGAATTACCTCGCTCAAAGGTACAATGGCAGTGTCCCGTCTAGGAACCGCTGCACCGCTGCTGCTCCCAAGGTGACCTTGAACCCCTTCCAGAGCTGGTTACCACTTCCTGTAGTGTGTTGCCTCATCGCTGAGACGCACTAAATATTTAAGGGCCCCTATAAATCCTTCAGGGGGCCTCGGATTGCCAGTCCTCCGCTCTGTGACCGAGGGAGAGGGAGGTCTGCTTTTGTCCCTCACCTGTCTATGATGCTGTGGTCTTTAAATAATTTAAGAAGCCGATCAGGGAGTCTGTGACGCTTCACCCGCTAAAGCTCACTTTGGCGACTTTGGCCCGGGTTCAATCAACATTTCTGCTTAACGTGACTACCCCTCCCCCACCCCTCTTTCCTTCGGAAAGCCAGGTGCAGAAAGTTAATTCCGGCGACTGCCGAAGACCTAGACTTAATACTGGGATGTAATTACGTGTCAGTGCTAAAGGACAATGTTCATTTTGGCTCAGGCCGTTGTCAGCATGAGCTAAGAGGCGGAGATTAGCCTCTCCTGTTCTGCGGAGGGCTGTACAGAAAAGCACTCTATTACCTGCCCTGAGGAACACTTCTTCTCTTTGATCACACACTCTGAAGAGGACCCCACTTTATTATCACCTCCTTGTAAAAAAAGCCTCCAGATCTATAATTCCCTGCTCTGTCCCTGGCTCTAAAGAAGTCTTCTCAGCCATTATTATCTACTCTAAAGAAAACTGCTATATTATCTCCTCCGCTAAAATGAATATCTGCTCCACTGTTTCCTGTTCTAAAGATGACCCTGCTCTTCTGTTTCCTGTTCTAAAGATGACCCCTGATTCTCTGTTACCTGTTCTAAAGATGACCCTGCTCTTCTGTTTTCTGTTCTAAAGCTAACCCTGCTCTTCTGTTTTCTGTTCTACAGATGACCCCTGATCTTCTGTTTCCTGTTCTAAAGATGACCCTGCTCTTCTGTTTCCTGTTCTAAAGATGACCCTGCTCTTCTGTTTCCTGTTCTAAAGATGACCCCTGATCCTCTGTTTCCTGTTTTAAAGAGCTCATCTATTTTCTGTTCTAAAGATGACCCCTGATCCACTGTTTCCTGTTCTAAAGATGACCCTGCTCTTCTGTTTTCTGTTCTAAAGATGACCCCTGATCCTCTGTTACCTGTTCTAAAGATGACCCCTGATCCTCTGTTTCCTGTTCTAAAGATGACCCTGCTCTTCTGTTTCCTGTTCTAAAGATAACCCCTGATCCTCTGTTACCTGTTCAAAAGCTGACCCTGATTCTCTGTTTCCTGTTCTAAAGCTGACCCTGCTCTTCTGTTTCCTGTTCTAAAGATGACCCCTGATCCTCTGTTTCCTGTTCTAAAGCTGACCCTGATCCTCTGTTTCCTGTTCTAAAGCTGACCCTGCTCTTCTGTTTCCTGTTCTAAAGATGACCCCTGATCCTCTGTTTCCTGTTCTAAAGATGACCCCTGATCCTCTGTTTCCTGTTCTAAAGATGACCCCTGATCCTCTGTTTCCTGTTCTAAAGCTGACCCCTGATCCACTGTTTTCTGTTATAAAGATGGCCCCTGCTCCACTGTTTTCTGTTATAAAGATGACCCTGGTTGGTTCCACTGCTTCTATTTGTAAGGCTCATCGCAGACTGACAGATGTCCCTGGTGACATTGAGTTTATTGCCTGATATACATATGCTTTCCTTAATTCCTTCATCAAAAATGTATTTACACTAAACATGACTCCTTTAGAAAGTTCAACTGGCTCTTTAAAATGTATTTACACTAAACATGTCTCTTTTAGAAAGTTCAACTGGCTCTTTAAAATGTATTTACACTAAACATGTCTCTCTTAGAAAGTTCAACTGGCTCTTTAAAATGTATTTACCCTAAACATGTCTCCCTTAGAAAGCTCAACTGGCTTTTTAAAATGTATATCCATTTGAAGCAACTTTCCCCAGATGGGATAAAAACTTTGAATAATACATCTAAGCAATGTTACACAAAAACATTAAAACATGCATTGGGAAAATGCAGGATCCTTGACAGTCCTGTAACGATGTTTGAAACTCTTCAATCTTAAATTGTTTATATATCATCAGGGCCCTACTCTGCTTCCCGAGGTATAACTGTAATCTGAACATCGGCTAGCATGCTAGCTCCTGTACTACGAGCCTTTAACCTGTTAGGATGGGTGTGTTTGTTTAAAATCTAACCCAGCACCCTGGCAGAAATGAAATGAACATCGCAACACTTAAAATGTGTATATGGGCAGATACACAAATTATTGCTTTAATAATTATGTTGCTTTAATATTTGTGTATCTGCCCATATAAACACTTTAAATGTTGCAATGTCCATTCCATTTCTTCCAGGGTGCTGTTAGTGCTGGGTGAGATTGTAAACAAACACACCCATCCTAACAGGTTTAAGGCTTGTAGTACATGCTAGCCGATGTTCAGGTGACAGTTATACCTCTGGCAGCAGTGGGGCCCTGATGATATATAAACAATTTAAAACTGTAGCGTTTCAAACATCGTTACAGACATTTTTGAACAAGTACACTGCTGTAAAATCTATTTACCATTATAGTTTGAAAAAAATCCAGATGTTTACATTATATTTTAGCATATTCCATTTCTGTAAGGACATCATGCCTCGATAAAAAAACAAATAATGGTTGTGAAAGGTATTGAGTTTAGGAACTGGCTACAGTCATGACGGGGCCATCAGCACAGGGTACGGATAGAAAATTAGTTAAAGTTAAATGAAAGCACTGAAAAAACTATTATTTTTAATAGTCTTCTTCAATATGGGAGAAATGTTGCCAGGTCACACAGTCCTGGATAATCTCTAGTTTGTTGGCGAAGGACAGGAATGTATGTGCTGTTCTCCTCATTACCTAAGCCACAGATAACACCGGCCCTTCATTTATCAGTGTTAATGCACTGACTGTGTAATCCACATTTCCATATTCAATTATACTGTGAGAGGAGGCTCTGTGTATGCACACATCGGGTCAAACGGTACATTTGGGCAGGTGCAGCACAGGAACCGGTTGTTTTCACTAAGTTTGATTAGTTTTCCGAGGAACAGCTGCATGTCGGGAAGTAACACAATTAACCATCTCTCCGCCTCTCTCTCCTTTTTTCTCTCTGTTTCTCTTTCTTACTTTCTCTCTCTCGCTCTCTCTCTCTCACACACGATAGAAAATATACAACAAAAATGCTGGTGTAAATCTAATACTGCTGGTGTACATTTAACACGCTAGGGTGTTTATATGAGACCACAGTCTCATGTATACATCATAGGGTGTTAAATATACACCAACATTTTTACTGATAAACACACACACACATATTTATGTTCTGTATAATAACAGTGTCTATTATACTGTATAATAACAGTGTCTATTATACTTTGCGCTCTGTCTTTTCAGTGACTGTGAGCTAATTATAGGCAAATTAACGACGCATCACGGAAATGTCAGTGGTATATGGAGCGAGGCGGCCGCGCCTTTTCTGCCGGGTTCCCCAGTCCCGCTGCCTTTCCCGCGCTGCGTGAACGATGCACGGTTTCGAATACCGAGGACAGCAGCCCCGCTGTTTTCCGAGCTCTCGCGACGAGTGGTAATTCCCCTTGTTCTCCGTTCTCCCGTTAATGGAATTACCTGCTGCGGCTCGTCCTCTCCCGCCGTGATCTGCGTCTCGTTGGGGGGGGAGGGAATTTTTTTCCCTTCCCCTTCATTTCACTTTTCTTTACTCAAAAGCAGGGGTGTCCAAACTTTTTTCACTGAGGGCCAGATGGAGAAAAATAATGACTACCACGGGCCACAGGCTATTATATATATATATATATATATAGGCTATGTGTGTGTGTGTGTGTGTGTGTGTGCGTGTAAAATAAATACAAGTGCGCTCAGACATGTGGCATACAGTTGCCAACATCACTTAGATTTCTATTTAAATTGGGCGAATAGTATTATAGCCTAATAAAAGGCGAGCTTGAAGAGATTTTAAGAATTTCACTCACCAGTGACACTTCTAAAGAGAACAGTGTTGTTGTGCCTTGGACTGAAGAATCGCTGTGATGTCGGGAGTGAGGTTTGTAGATGCGATTCGCAGGACATTGCAAAGGTGACTGTCTGTTATCTTTGATCGCAAACGGCTCTTGTTTAGCGTCATCAGGGAAAATGTTTGCTCACATATGTATGTGGAGCCGAACAGACTCGGCATTCTTTTTGCGTGGCGCCTCATCTGTGGAAATTTTGACTTTTCCAAACTCTTGTAGAACTCTGGCAGTGGAAGCTGCTGGTGCCGACTGCGAAGCAGGTCATCACATTGCATCTCGATGAGTTCCAACTGTATGTCCCCTGGTGCTTCATCCACGTTAACCGAGAAGGGGCATGAGAACATGTTGATGTCCTCCTCAATAGAAGCAAAATCATGAAAGCGCGTGTTGAACTCTGTGATCAATGACGTGATTACTGTCACATATTTCCCCATCTGCTCAGGGCTGTTGGCATTTGGGAAAGTGTCGATTACCTCCCGGAGAGAGGGGAAGTGTGCAGCATTGCGTTCACTGACTTGTCTCTCAAATTCACGACAAATACTTTCATGTGTGAGTACATTTGTGAGACGATTGTGTCTTTCCCTTGCAAGGCTGTGTTCAGGACATTCAGCTGTCCGGTCATGTCAGTTAAAAATCCCAGGTCTGCCAACTAAACAGGGTCACTCAGTTCATCGACGGACAATCGTTTTTCTATTAAGTATTTGTCGATCTCAGATTTGAGGGAGAAGAACCGCTTGAGAACGGAGCCGCGGCTGAGCAATCGCACATCAGAGTGCTAGATCACGTCCCCATATTCTGTATCCATTTCAGACAGGAATGCCCGAAATTCTCTGTGATTGAGTGCTTTCGCGCGAATTATGTTAATAGTTTTCACGACTGTATTCATGACATCCCCCAGTTTCGTGACTTTGGCGCATAATGCTTCCTGGTGTATAATACAGTGCAATTTAACAGCCTCGCCCCCAGACTTATAAACTTTTCTGCAAACCAGGGAAGCCATTCCGTTACGCTCACCTATCATGGCTGGAGCACCATCTGTTGTAACTCCACACAACTTGTCCCAAGGGAGATTCAGATTTTGAATAGCAACTGACACAGCTTCAAAAATATCAGCTCCTTTCGTTGTTCCAGTCAGGCTCCGAAGGTCGAGGAGCTCTTCAGTAATGCAAAAATCATCGTCAACCCCTCGCAAAAAAATTAGCAGCTGAGCCGAATCTGTTGTGTCGGTACTCTCGTCACACGCAATTGAATAGAAATGAAACAACGGAGCTTTGTCTGATATTTGCGCCTTGATGTGAGCTGATAAATCCTCGATTTGCCGGGCCACTGTGTTTCTCGCAACACTAACATTGCAGAAGTCTAATTTCTTTTCTGGGCATACAATCTCCACAATTTTTGTGACGCACTCTTTAATAAAATCACCCTCTGCAAAGGCCTTTCCATACTTCGCTATTAGCTTAGCCACCTTGTAGCTAGCCCTGGTAGCATTCTGCTGCGTTTGATTAGCACAAAATCTGGGTTTGTTGCAATGATAGGCTTGCCGCCAACTGCTTTGATTTCTCTTCTCTGGTTGCTCCAGTATATGCCTTAAAAGACGCATCATGTTTCGTTTCATAATGTCTCTTAACGTTAAATTATTTTCATCACCGCTACTGATTCCTGGCAATTTAAACAGACACACTTGCCTCTGTACTCAGTGAAAAAGTATTCATTTTGCCATCGTGGCTGGAATTTCCTACATTCACTATCCACCTTTCGCTTCTTTGCAGTCGCCATGTTGATAATAATATGATTAGTTGGCTACAGGAATGTTGGCTAGCTAATGCATAAGATTATTTTTGCGGGGGGGGGGGGGCGTAAACTGCTGACCTGTTTTTAGAGTTGGGCTTTTACTATGCTGCCTCCTAGTGTTAAAAAACCAACAGCATTTTTTTTCTCATTTGTTGCAGCGGCCCAGATTGAATAATTCTTCTGAAATGTTTCGAGGGCCGCTTTAAAACACTTCAAGGGCCGCAATTGGCCCGCGGGCCGTAGTTTGGACACCCCTGCTCAAAAGTTTTGAAGTCACTTGTTCATTCTGAAAAGGGATAAAACATTTTTAAAAACGTGTATATACATTGTATTACACTAAGAAAAATAATCCACACCAAAATAAATAGTCTCTGGGCTCAAGTTTAATGGTTCAAGCTTATTACTTTTCAGGAATTTAGCAGACACTTGTATGCAGAACACAGCGGGCCACTTTACAGAAGAGGCTCAGGTTAAGTACCCCGCCCAAGGGTAAAACCATGAGCGAGGTGTGACAAGGCCCCGCTCACAATTAAACCCACAACTTTGCAGCTGCAAGCCCAGATCCCTAATTATTGTGGTTACACTGCCTGCCCCCCTTCGCAATTGAAACACGAGATTAAATGGAGTGTTTTGCTCTTGAGTAATCAAAGCGAAACATTCAGTGTTGATTTGACTGACGGGAGTACATTTTACACGTATGGAGTAAAAAGGAGGTAATAGTACGCTCCTATAACCCCACACATGTGGAAGCACTTATTTTCTCAGAAGTCGGATAATGTTCTCTCACGTCTGATAAATCTGATAAAGTATAGCGGACTCTTTTCCATCTGGAATGAAAAGATTTTGGGATCTGTGAAGGATTTATTGGGATCTGTGAAGGATTTATGATTTGTTTTGTACCGTTGCTGTTCCTGTTTTATGTTCTGTAAAGTTCTTAAAACTTTTAAAACTGTGGATTGAGGCCCACTGGCGGGTCGCCAGTGAGCCTCAATGAAACCAAACGCCGCAGCAATGGTGCCGTCTGGGTTGGCGGACCTGCTGCTAATCTGACACACATTAAAATAAAATAATTCCATATTTCAGCACATAATTAGGTTACAAGTTGAATTGAAGTACTTTTCGTTGATCACAGTAAATGAAAGATCATATAGATTATATTATACGGATTAGATTTAAGTGTATTTAAAAATGCATTCACTCATTAAGTGCTGTGGACGAGGGAAGTTTTAGAAAGTTTTAGACCTCTTGCTGTGAAGGTCCTTTCATATCTACATACAAAATATGTTAAATATTACACTGCGCAAAACCCGGAATCCAGTCATCTCAAAGAACACCTGGGTGATGCTTGGTCTACATTCACTCAATAGATTTAGAAATGACCCAGAGACTAATTTATAAGCAATGCTGCAATACATTTTTGATGACCCATACCTCTTCTTTTAGTGTCTTCATGAAAATATTTAAACCGATTCTCAAACATGGAACTCAAGCATTTCTAACAGATGTCAAAATAACTTAATGCCCTTTGACATACGATCAGCAGTGAATGTCACCAGTAAAGGGTTACATTTAAACTACACAGTGTTTCCCCTTTGGACATCTTTAAGAGTTGATTTAACACAGTTAGAGTTGACTTCACAATGTAAAAGTTGATTTAACACTGCTAGAGTCATGTCCCGTGCTCCTGTCTGGTTTTGTGTTATCTGGCATTACGTCCCGTGGTTTCCCTCTCCCTCTTTCCTCTTTTGTGTCTCCACTTTCCCGCAGTTGAATTGTGTTTTCCTTGTGTGTTCTCGTCTCACCTGTTCCTCGTTGTCTCGTCATGAATCTGGTTCTTAAGCATCACTGTTTCTTTGTTCGGGGCCAGATCGTCTTGTGTCTTGTGTCCATTTCCGTTCCAGATCGCCGTGTGTTCTGTGGGTTTTGTCGTGCCTTCCATTTTATTTCTTGCCTTGTACCTTTCTTGTGACCTGGCCTCATGTTTGTCTTTTTCCCCTGGTGACCCCTACCCCCGGCGGTTTCTGCCCAGGCTAGCTCCTGCCAATGCTAGCCCCTGCCCAGGCCAGATCCTGTCCAGGTCAGTCCCCGGCCTGGTTCTGTCCAGGCCGTCCCTGTCCTGCCTGGTTCCGTCCAGGCCGTTTCTGTTCTGCCTGGTTCCATCCGGGCTGTCCCTGTCCTGCCTGGTTCCGTCCAGGCCATTTCTGTCCTGCCTGATTTCGTCCAGGTTGTTCCTGTTCTTGCCCGGTTCCGTCCAGGCCGTTCCTGTTCCTGCCTGGTTGCGTCCAGGCCGTTTCTGTTTCTGCCTGGTTCCATCTAGCCCGTTCCTGTCCTGTCTGGTTCTGTCTGGGCCGTCCCTGTCCTGCCTGGTTCCGTCCGGGCCGTTCATGTCCTCCCTGGTTCCGTCCAGGCCATTTCAGTCCTGCCTGGTTCCGTCCAGGGCGTTCCTGTTTCTGCCTGGTTCCGTCCAGGCCGTTCCTGTTTCTGCCTGGTTCCGTCCAGGCCGTTCCTGTTTCTGCCTGGTTCCGTCCAGGCCGTTCCTGTTCCTGCCTGGTTGCGTCCAGGCCGTTCCTGTTTCTGCCTGGTTCTGTCCAGCCCGTTCCTGTCCTGCCTGGTTCCGTCCAGCCCGTTCCTGTCCTGCCTGGTTCCTGTCCTTCCTGGTTCCTTCCAGCCCATTCCTGTTTCAGCCCGTTTTCTGTCCAGCCCCTGCCTGTCTTCTGCCCAGCATTTCCCTATCACTAGTCTTCCCCATTCCCTGCCTTGTTCCCTTGCCCAATAAATTCACTCCCTGTGGAGTTTTTCCCCCTGGAGCTGTCTCTGAGTCTTGCTTTTAGGTCCAGTCCATGTTCATACCGTAACAGTTGGAGTTCATTTAACACTGTTAGAGTTCCTTTTGCTGTGTGCTGTGAACATTTACAAAACAGCGAGTACTGTTTTCTCACGTAGGTCATGCGACTCATCTCACAACCTGCCATCGATGGACGGTCCTTCATAACAGCTATATTACTCCATCATAACAGCCATACACCTCCTTCATAAGCAACAAAAGCTTGAACGGATGCAGAAATGATCTGTAACACAATCGAAACACTGTGATGTTTAATTAAATAATGCTCTAATAAACATACTCTCTGGGGAAAGAGCCACAGTGAAGGAAACAAATGTACTGGAGTCAGCGGCAGAAACGCTTTAACAGCAGCCGTGAGACGTGAGACGCACCAGGACATGCTCAGAATTTAGAATCTAGCTCTGGCATTCCAAAGAGTCCCCGCACGCCCCCAGCTCAGTGCTCTTAACTTTAGCCTCCCTGCCGTTGAAGCGAAAACATTTAAAATTTTGATGAATCTTCTGAAAATGTATTGGCATGCTTGACCAAGTCTAATACTGTGCCGATGGATGTTCTGGTAGCTCTCTTGTTAGCAACCAGAACCTCTTGCAGTTGCGAAGCACTGAGGATAAAGGGAATGTTGAGGCAGAGGATCTGGCGAGTGAACAGACTCTGTGTGGGGAGTGTCTTGGGGGCGTGGCCTGTGGAGTGCCGTCACAATGATGGTTGCTTGGGTTACCACTACCATTAGCTCCTCCCATTTAAGAGCCAGGGGTGCATCCTAATACTCTAAAAATGCACCCTCCCTTCCTCCACTACCACCTCTTCTTCTCACCAGGAAACGTATCTTTGTGTTTTAATCTAATGTTGCTGATTACATCTTAATTACATATTAATGGTTACATATGAATTAATGTCTCGACGCAAACCACAATGTCAGATACATTGTATACTGTACATGCAAACACTTGTACTTTAAATGTATAGGCTATTTTGCATACTTTCTTGTAAGAGATGAGTGGAGGCAGGGAGAGGAGGTAAAGAAGTTGGGAGTGAAGAATATTGGGACGCACCCCTCGTGTCCACAGGGTAGCAGTTCTGCTCAGTGGGGGAGATATGTCTCTCGTTCAATCGGGTCTTGTGTAACTCCTGTGTGGTGTGTGGTGTTGGAAAGAGGTGTCGTCTGATTGGAGAATATGCCATCTTCGGCTTCAGAGGCTCCATAAAACAGTTGGCAGTTGTGAGGCACAATTAGTACTCGCATGATTGGGTAAAAGCGCAATTAAAAAAAGTTTTAAAAGCAAATCTAAATGTATAAATACATGAATATTAAAGCTGATTACCCGAGATTGTCCATCCCAGAAACTTGGAGAGGCTGCCCGTGTCCCGCTGTTTAAATATCCGCTATTTCAGCACCTCGTGAAGAAAAGCCCTGAAAAAAAAGCCAGGCAATCTGCTTTGACATGAACTGCCTGCTCACGTCCTTGGCATCTTCTTTCCTGTCGCTACCTTGGCAACAGTCAGGAATAACTGCTGGTGTTGCCATGGTCATACCCTTTAAATACAGCAAGATTATTTTTCCACGGTCTGGTATCTGTTAAGGCACTGTTCCAGTGTGTGGATGGGCCCCACGGTCTGGTATCTGTTAAGGCTCTGTTCCAGTGTGTGGATGGGCTCTACAGTCTGGTATCTGTTAAGGCTCTGTTCCAGTGAGTGGATGGGCCCCATGGTCTGGTATCTGTTAAGGCACTGTTCCAGTGTGTGGATGGGCCCCACAGTCTGGTATCTGTTAAGGCACTGTTCCAGTGTGTGGATGGGCCCCATGGTCTGGTATCTGTTAAGGCACTGTTCCAGTGTGTGGATGGGCCCCATGGTCTGGTATCTGTTAAGGCACTGTTCCAGTGTGTGGATGGGCCCCACAGTCTGGTATCTGTTAAGGCACTGTTCCAGTGTGTGGATGGGCTCTACAGTCTGGTATCTGTTAAGGCTCTGTTCCAGTGTGTGGATGGGCCCCACGGTCTGGTATCTGTTAAGGCTCTGTTCCAGTGTGTGGATGGGCCTACGGTTTGGTTTCTGTTAAGGCTCTGTTCCAGTGTGTGGATGGGTCTTACAGTCTGGGTGAGAGGGGACAAGAAGTGAAATGAGTGGGAAAACGGAAAGAAAGAGGGAGGGAATGAGAGAGGGAGAGAAAGGGGGTTATGTGGAAGTATGACAATTATAAAATAAATTCAAATAAATTATCCTAATATTATTTTTTTGTAGCAAATGAATATCATTATCAATTAGACACCTGCTTCTTCTTCTTGTTGGCAATAGCAAAAAGAGCAAAGGAATTATGGGTTTCAGTATTAAACATTCATCATTACATATAAGTATTTAATACCATTAGTAAATATTTCATACATTCAAGTAAATGTTTAATACATATAACATCTATTTTGTGTGTGTAAATAATGATAGGTAAATGCTAGGAAACATTGAGGTAATAAAATATTTATTAATTGTTTGAAAAATGTAGTAATGTAGAAAACAAAATAATGTAGCTGTGTGGTGTAGGGTGTGCTAAAATAGATGCTTTTTATAAAAATGACAGCTGTAACTTGTTTAGGAAACTAAATTAAACCACAAATTGAAGATGAAGCAGGCTTTGCAGAGAGAGGTTCCTGGCAGAACATAGTGTGCTGGGGTCAGAGGTCATAGTCGCAGGTGCTTTGTCATGATGTACAGATCACTGCCTTGGCACTGAAACAGGTCAGTGTTAAAATACCCACTCAGCCAATCAAAGCTGCCCGTGTGATCACTGCAGTTTGGCATCGGGAGACACGTGGACCTGCTGTCCCCTTTCAACCACAGACAACCCTCTGCCAGAAAAACCGCTTCACACACACACATACACACCCCTCGGCCAGAAAAAACGCTTCACACACACACACACACACACACACACACACACACACACACACACACACACACACACACACACACACCTCGGCCAGAAAAAACGCTTCACACACATATACACACACACCCCTCGGACAGAAAATACCGCTTCACACACACACACACACACACACACACACACACACACACACACACACACACACACACACACACACCTCACATCCACTGCACCAAGCTCTCTGATCGAAGGGCTTTGATTTTAATCATCTGTAACTGATCCCAGCAAGGACTCAACTGGGTGTGACCTGTGTGTGTGTGTGTGTGTGTGTGTGTGTGTGTGCGTATGTGTGTGTATATGTGTGCGTGTATGTACGTGTGTGTGTGTGTGCATGCATATGTGTGGTGTTGTGTGTGTGCGTGTGTATGTGAGTGAATGAGTGTGCGTGTGTGTATGTGTGCATTTGCATGCACGTGTGTGTGTGTGCATTTGTCTGTGTGTGTGTGCATGTGTGTGTTTGCATGCATGTGTGTGTGTGCATGTGTGTGTTTGCATGTGTGTGGGTGTGCATGTGTGTATGAGTGCATTTGCGTGCACGTGTGTGTGTGTGTGCGCATGTGTGTGTGCATTTGTCTGTGTGTGCATGTGTGTGTTTGCATGCATGTGTGCGTGTGTGTGTGCGTTTGTGTGTGCGTGTGTCTGTGTGTGTGTGTGTTCCTCATTAGTTTGGGCATGGTGGCATCTGGCTTCTCGACACGCTCTCGGCCTGAGACAGGTGGACAGATGTGTTGTGGTTCTCCCTGTCCTTGTCTACATGACACACACTCTAATTTGGTGCTTAATTAAAGGTGAATGCACTGTGGTAATGAGCAAGTGTGTCCAGGCTGGAAGATCGATAAGTGTGGAGCACAGCCGTCTCCCACCCCTGCTAAAATAGACAGACAGCCAGACAGACAGACAGAATCTTAACTGACCCTACCCTGAGACGGCCACTGCAGTAGTGACTATGCAGAAAGACAGACAGACATACAGACATACTCTTAACTGACCCTACCCTGAGACGGCCACTGCAGTAGTGACTATGCAGAAAGACAGACAGACATACAGACATACACTTAACTGACCCTACCCTGAGACAACCACTACAGTAGTGACTATGCAGAAAGACAGACAGACATACAGACATACTCTTAACTGACCCTACCCTGAGACAACCACTGCAGTAGTGACTATGCAGAAAGACAGATAGACAGACAATGTTTCTGAGTAATGACTGGTAAATATCTCTGAGTATGGGTTATTCATGGGTTATGCACATTTTAGAAAGGGTTGGGCACAATGCCCTTCACAGTGTACCCCAGGCTAAGTCAGTACAAAGCAGCCAGATGTGAGAGGCAAGGAGAACTACCTGTGTAGCACACAGGAGAAACCAGACTCAATAACCTTCTGTGACCTGGCAATTCATTTCTGAGAGACATTCAATAAAAAATTTTATAAATTATATTTTTTAAATATTTTCACTGCAATGTGTTTTTGTCATCCAAGACACTCAATTAGGCCAAAATTCTGTGTGTGTGTGTGTGTGTGTGTGTGTGTGTGTGTGTGTGTGTGTGTGTGTGTGTGTGTTTTGCATTAGTGTGAGTGTGTCTGTGCCTATGTCTGTGCATTCGTGTGTGTGCATGTGTTAGTGTGTGTGTCTATTTTTGTGCATTAGTGTGTGTTAGTGTGTTTGTGAATGAGTGTGTGTGTTAGTGTGTGTGTTTGTGCATTAGTGTGCATGTGTGTGTATTAGTGTGTATGTGTGTGTGTGTTAGTGTGTGTGTATTACGTAAGCACTGAAATGCAATTTATTATAATTTTTTTTTACTGTAAAGTTTTTTGTTATTGTAACTGCTTTTGCTTTTATTGTTTTTGCTGTTACTGTTGTTTTTGCTTTTACTGTAAAATACAGTTGAGTTTACTGCATTACTGTATGATTTGTTTTCAATGATTAAACTTATACAGTCACCTACTGTAATCTAATATTTAGTTTGTCTTCCATAAAAACACAAGCTATATATATATATATATACACTGCAGTCTATCACAAGGGATGCTTGCTGTACATCATTTCAAGTACTTATGAGGAAATGACCCTTGCATAGTCTTTTTTGATGGCAATTATTTTGTGTTTGACAGCATTATTTGATAATGGCCGTTGTATTTGGAAATGCACCAATAATTTAACTTCAACGATGAACATATCCAATGTTCTGGTGCTATGATAAACATTTGCATATAATGTTCTCTGATTTGACACAGGTATTTTTATTTTGCATGCTATATTACATTTTGAACCCAAAATGAGCAGTATAGCATTCTGTGTTAAGAGTTTTGCACATTGAAACTTTGTTGTGCAAAATGAGTCAAAGCAATCGTAAAAAACTGTAGTGTGTGTGTGCGTGTTTGTGTGTGTGTTTGTGTGTATTAGTGTGTGTGTGTGTGTTTGTGTGTGTATTAGTGTGTGTGTTTGTGTGTATTAGTGTGTGTGTTAGTGTGTGTTAGTTTGTGTGTGTGTGTATTAGTGTGTGTGTGCGTGTTTGTGTGTGTATTAGTGTGTGTTAGTGTGTGTGTGTGTTTGTGTGTGTATTAGTGTGTGTGTTTGTGTGTATTAGTGTGTGTGTTAGTGTTTGTGTGTGTATTAGTGTTTGTGTGTTTGTGTGTGTATTAGTGTGTGTGTTTGTGTGTATTAGTGTGTGTTAGTGTTTGTGTGTGTATTAGTGTGTGTGTTAGTGTGTATTAGTGTGTGTGTTAGTGTGTGTTAGTTTGTGTGTGTGTGTATTAGTGTGTGTGTGCGTGTTTGTGTGTGTATTAGTGTGTGTTAGTGTGTGTGTGTGTTTGTGTGTGTATTAGTGTGTGTGTTTGTGTGTATTAGTGTGTGTGTTAGTGTTTGTGTGTATATTAGTGTGTGTGTTAGTGTGTATTAGTGTGTGTGTGTGTTTGTGTGTGTATTAGTGTGTGTGTTTGTGTGTATTAGTGTGTGTGTTAGTGTTTGTGTGTGTATTAGTGTGTGTGTTTGTGTGTGTATTAGTGTGTGTGTTTGTGTGTGTTAGTTTGTGTGTGTGTGTATTAGTGTGTGTGCGCGTGTTTGTGTGTGTATTAGTGTGTGTTAGTGTGTGTGTGTGTGTGTGTTTGTGTGTTGCTGTAACTGAACTTTTCTGGGCTATTATAGAGATCATGGACGGTGCCGCCGCCGCGCTTCCTGATCAAAGCATCTGGAGCTGTTTGCATTTTGATTAGCGCTGATAAACAATGCTGCCACCAGCGAGAGCCACATGCGTAGGAGGGGCCAGCTACCCCGTCGGAATTGTGAGTGGGAGACGGGCCCCTTTTCTAAATCTGTCCAGCTGCAGAGGTGAGGGACGTACCTGTCAGGTCTGCCTTTGAGGAGAGTGTAAAGTGAGGGCCAACCTGCTTTTATGGTGGATCTTCCTCTGAATGCAGGCTGGACCCTGTGCTCATAAATAAACCTGAACTCTCCACAGTGCACTAACGCGACTACAGTGCACTAACAAAACTACAGTATACTAACATGACTACAGTGCACTAGCACAACTACAGTGCACTTACACGACTACAGTGCACTAGCACAACTACAGTGCACTAACAAAACTACAGTATACTAACATGACTACAGTGCACTAACAAAACTACAGTATACTAACATGGCTACAGTGCACTAACACAACTACAGCGCACTAACACAACTACAGCGCACTAACACAACCACAGCACATTAACACAACCACAGCACATTAACACAACTACAGCACACTAACAAAACTACAGTATACTAACATGACTACAGTGCACTAGCACAACTACAGTGCACTAACAAAACTACAGTATACCAACATGACTACAGTGCACTAACAAAACTACAGTATACTAACATGGCTACAGTGCACTAGCACAACTACAGTGCACTAACACGACTACAGTGCACTAACAAAACTATAGTGCACTAACAAAACTACGGTATACTAACACGACTACAGCACACTAACACAACTACAGCGCACTGACACAACCACAGCTCACTAACACAACCACAGCACATTAACACAACCACAGCACATTAACACAACTACAGCACACTAACACAACTACAGCACATTAACACAACCACAGCACACTAACACAACTACAGCACATTAACACAACTACAGTGCACTGACACAACCACAGCACATTAACACAACTACAGCGCACTAACACAACCACAGCACACTAACACAACTATAGTGCACTGACACAACCACAGCACACTAACACAACTGAAAAACATCTGCATACATACAGCACATTTTAACACAACAACTCATAAGCACTTTGTGAAGTATAATTACATCACAGCTGCACAAACTCAACTGCATAAGCTCAGAACTAAACTAAAAACAAATAAAGACCCGCCCATTGCCTATCGGCATGTGTAATCAGCCTCAGTGTGGCCGTGGAGAGACACAGGGGAACTGTGTGACTGTGGGAAGGCTGCTTTGGGCCCCTGTCTGTTTCACAAGCTCCAGCTCTCCCCCCGGTTCTGAAAACCTGGCCGTTTAAATAAAAAAAAGAAAGCTCTAGAAAGATTAGGAGAAAGCAAACTGCGGAGAGTTGATAGCGCACAGCTCGAGGTGAACGGAAAACGCGGGCATCGTCTGGTTCCTCAATTCATTAATGAGCACCAGATAAGGTGCAAAGTTAATTAAAGAGTATGATTAATTATACATGATGATCGCTAGTAAAAACTTCTGTTCATTATTATGGGCACGGAGCCCTTGCTGGGGACAGCAGGGGATGGTGTGTGTGTGTGTGTGTGTGTGTGTGTGTGGCTGCACTAAAACTGTCTGTTTTGGGTTAACACACAGGGCCTTGAGACTGTGAAATTTAGCTGTTATTAGCCACACCGAATAGCAGACTGGAGTGTGTTTCCATGGCATAAGAAACATTGGAATACATAATGAAGAGAACATTCCATTTAGCCCATCTAAAACATAATATAAGAACACATCATGAAGAAAACAATCCAATCAGACCATCTAGAACATAAAAAATAATACATAGTGAAGAGAACAATCCAATCAGACCATCTAGAACATAAAAAATAATACATAGTGAAGAGAACACTCCAATCAGCCCATCTAGAACATAAAAAATAATACATAGTGAAGAGAACAATCCAATCAGCCCATCTAGAACATAAAAAATAATACATAGTGAAGAGAACAATCCAGTGAGCTCATCTAGCCTCATCCTTTACCTAAGTCTAGAGCAGGTGGCGGCCATGGCTGCTTCTGGAGGGCTGGTGCTTGTGCAGGTTTTTGTTTCCGCCAATTAGCCCTGGCTTAATTAGCTAATTACTTCCTAAACGTTTCACGTGGGGACGCAAGAGCAGACATTAGCTGAGATTCATAACCTTATCAAGAAATAGAACTGAAATGTGAGATTGCGTAAAAGATTGGGCTCATTAAATAACCGAGTGTGACAAATGATATCAGGAAATGGATTCGACCTTCCTTGCCTGACCCCTTGCATTAGAGAGCATCCAGCACTTCATCAAGCCTGGATTTCAACACCCTGGGGCTTCTGCCTCACAGTGTGCCCTGTCAAGCCACTCCATGCTTCCACAACTCAAATGTGCAAAAACTAATCCTTCCTTATTGTCAGCTCTGAATTGACCTTCAACCAATTTCTGTCCCCTGCTCCTTCTGGAGGAATCCATCCCAAGAATCTTTCCTAATCCACTTTACGAATCCCCTCTTTTATTCAATTTTCTCTCCTTTATGTTATTTTCGGTGGCTGCTTTTGGAACTTTTGCTCTATCCACACGGCACCAGCCTACTTGTAATCGAATTTGGTCTTTATGCATTTATTATTTATTTATTATTTTTATTGATGACGTTTGCTTGCGTCCGCTCATTACTTTTGACTTTGTTTTTATTTGTTTTGCATCAGAATGATTCCTTTTTATTGTTCTTCTCCACTCTCTTGTGGTTATTGGGTGTGTGTTTCTTTAGAAAGCATTTTATAAATAGGTTATCAGGATGATGATGATGAGGATGATGATGATGACAGCTTAAACACATACGAACGTACATTCATTACATCAACTGTTCTCCCAGACAAAAAAAATGGACGTAAATGCACCTTCATTAACCGCGTGATGCTCGACCCTGAATGCAGTTCTGTTTTGATTTCCAGACAGGCAGTTTGGCCATTCCTGACAGGAAATTCAAGAGAACACGCACAGCCCTGTTCGTTGCTTTATAAGTCAAAAGTGAAAGTTTCCTCCCAAACCTTGAAATCGTCTTTCTAAAAGACTAAATTAAATCCTTAACCTTGGGCACTCCCCAGTGTCAGGATCCAGGTCTACCAGATGTCCGTTTGTAGCTATTGCTCTGTGTACTACCCTCCACTGGAGGTCAGCTGTCTGTTTTTAGACGGGCAGCTTATACAGGGACCGCCAACAGCCTTTTGGGAAAATATCCGGGCAAAAAAAACTCAGTCCACCTCGACGACTTAGTGTGAAACATTAACACCTTTATGATAGATAGCTCCTTTGCTTATGGTTTCAAACTTCCCTAGTTTTGAGGTCGTAAAAGACAGAACGTTCCGCTCCTCCTGCCACTCCGCTATAGCAGGGAAAACAGTGAGGTGTGGGAAACTGTACTCACGTTCATCGTCCCATTGGTCAGAAGTTTTCAGCCAATGCTCTTAGAGGAGCCGGCAGGGAGGCACAGACTGTGTACCACCAAAGAGGCACAGACTACCACCAAAGTGGTACTAGTGATAAATGCATTGAAGAACAATGGCTCCTCAAACAACCCCACCCCTGGGGCCACATGTTTAAAACTCGGAGTAAAAGAATGCGTAAAAGAATGCTCAGGAAGAAAATCGTCAATCTGCTTACGGAAAGTTTAGCATTTTTTCCCTCTGCCTTTTGATCACGGTGTCGCCATATCACATTGGGTGGATTCCAATAACTTATTTTATCCATCCTCTTCTCCTCAGTCCTCGCCTGACCCGGAAATCGATTGTGATTCGCCATCTGTAAAGACATTCCAAACCACTAAATGCTCCTCGGAGTAGCGAGGAACGTGGAGGCTCCCGGAGAGTGCTTCACTGAGGAAACACAAGTGTAGCCTTTGCGGAAGCCTTTTCTCAGAATGCGTGATGTGTATAAATTATCCACCACTTCCTTTCCGTTTATTATAAAGTGCTAATCCATAATGACACTCATTCTTTATAACTAACTAAAGCACCGTTTATTCATGAAAAAATAAGCTAAAAAGCATTATAGTTAAGCACGTGAGCATAATATGAAGCTGACGCTTGATTGAGCAAGAACGATTTGCCTAATGCATGTTGCCTCGTTTCCTCCATCCTTGTATCTGATTCTTGCATCCGTTCCTCGCGTCCTCCGTTGGGCGGAGCTAAGGAGCGAGGAAAGGATGCGAGGAAAGGAAGCAAGGAGTAAAAATAAGTGATTGGAATGAACCCATAGACTCCAAACACTGCGTACGTATGGTGTCCAGCGTATGCAGAGGTACGCAGATTCTCTTATTTTATACATCTGAATTTCTGCGTGGAAACTCCATTATGCAGCTTTCTGAGGGCATTTTTCTGCTCAGCGCTGTTCATACATGCGGCCCCTGGTGTTGCTTCAGATGCGCAGATGACTGTAAAGACCTGCCACGCTTGTAGGACTGACTCGTAGAAAGGAGTCAGTCCAGTCCAGTCCACACCACCAGGCCGTAGCAGGAATAGCAGTTTGTCACAGTTAAAGCGCCCAGCCCTTCTCAAAAGCAGGCGAGCTGTATCCAGCCAGCTCAGTTCATCACGGTAGAGTAGGCTCTGTGCAGCTTAGAGTCTGAAAGCCATCACCCTTGAGGCGCTATCCATGAGTCCTTGTCCCCGCTCATGCACCGGTAGATACAGAGCAGCTGCCTGAATCCAGTGCTGTCCAGACCAGAAAAACTTGACAATGATCTTTTGAACCTCTTCAATAAGGCCCTTTTGTGGAGGTAATGCAATAGGTTTGTGCCACAAAGCTGAGGCGATTAAACCGATTAAACCCCTATAGGGCAACTGGGGTAGCAACCATTTTCTCTAGCGCACACTTTCTCCACTATATCCCAGTTCTGTTTTTGAAATTCCTCGGAGCCCAAAAATACCACAAAGATTTTAATTCTTTTTTTCCCCCCCATCTAAGACCCCCAGGCAGAGTGGGGACTTCCCTCTCGTGCCAACGCCCCATCTGCAAGGCCTCATTTTTTTTATTTAGAAAGGCAGACAGCCACTGGATCACTTCATATGAGGAGGAGGAGGAAGAGAGGTAGAGGATAGAGCAGCGGGACTCTTCAGGGGACCGGATAGGGCAGGGAGGGGGTGGGACGCAGGAAGTAGGAGGGTTTGGGGGGTGTTCAGAATGAAACGAATCCCTGTGGCCTTGAAGGATTAACGCTTAAAAGCACGAGAGCAAAAGAAAGAGGAAAATGACAAAGTCTTACTGAGATGATAAGAGAACAAAACAGAGAGAGAGAGAGAGAGAGAGAGAGAGGAATGGAGATGGAGAGTGAGTGAGGGAGGAAAAGAAGGAGGAAAAGAGAGGAGGAAAGAAAAGCAAGACGAATGGGAGGTGAATGAAATGCAGTGTGTGACTGTGCAGAAAGCTTAATGAGCCGCTGAGGCAGATTTACTGATGAGTCTATGGGTTTGCTGCAGATATTGGCTGTTAAATCCCCTGTAACCGGTGGCAATTTGGGGATTAACGGCCCCTTTGGAAAGGAGCATGGGAAGAGACTGCAACAGCTGGGACAGGGTGTTAAATCCACCTTATACACGCGTGCACGCACACACACACGCTCACGCATGCACGCACACACACATACATACATACACAAACACACACACGCTCACGCATGCACGCGCGCACGCACACACACATACATACGCACGCACGCACACACACATATGCACACACACACACACACACAGAAACCCACACCTAAAACACCCTGCGGTGCATTATGTCATTGTTCCAGATTGTAGACGGCCCTCAAGCCACAGCAGCCGTCGGGGGGGGGGGCAGTGAGGTGCATCACTAATCACTAATAGGGAAGGGGGAGGGGGGTTGCGAGTTTGATTCCCGGTCTGGCTTGATCCCAATTTGCGCCTTCAGTGAGGTCCGTTCTCATGCCCGACTCGCTTCCATACTTTCACGGCTGGCTAAAGCGATAAATGTTAAAACGTGAGCATGTGCGCTATGCTAATCCCCTGCGTAAGACTATTTGCTATGCTATGCTAATCCTCCTGCGTAACACTATTTGCTATGCTATGCTAATCCTCCTGCGTAACACTATTTGCTATGCTATGCTAATCCTCCTGCGTAAGACTATTTGCTATGCTATGCTAATCCTTCTGCGTAAGAGTATTCACTACGCTAGCCGATTTTGGCGCCAGCACTGTAAAACGTGCAGGAATAGAGGGGGGGATAACAGGTGCACAGATTTGAATCCCAAGCATCGCTGCACCGTCCCAGTTTTGGTAGCCTTGAGCGTGGTTCTTAACAACACCGACTGGCTTCATTAAACATCCAGCTGCAGGAATGGGCTGATGTGTGAAAATCTACGCTAAGTATGTATCGACTTGGACAAGGGCACCTGTTGGGCGGATCTAATGTACGATATCCACTGCTGAGATACTGCACATGCTAATAGAAACATGTAATGAGCTTGCGGGTTTGAAACCCAACGGTGCCACTGAACTGACGCTCCATAATTAAGAGAAGTAGAGCCAGTGCTTAAATGCATAATACACTGGCTGCACCCGTCATGCATAGTGCCCATAGTGTACAAGCCTCTGGAGGCAGTGTTATGATCTGGGGTTGCTTCAATTGGTCAGGTCTAGGCTCAGCAACATTATGCAGCAATAAAATGAAGTCAGCTGAGTACCTGAATGTACTGAATGACCAGGTTATCCCATCAATGGGCATATTCCAGGACGTCAATGCCAAGATTCATCGGGCTCAAATTGTGAAAGAGTGGTTCAGGGAGCATGAGGAATAATTTTCACACATGAATTGGCCACCATGAGTCCTGACCTTAACCCCTTGAAAGTCTTTGGGATGTGCTGGAGAAGAGTGGTTCGACACTCCCGTGGTCAATACAAGATCTCGGCCAGAAATGCAACTCTGGACGGAAATAAATGTGACGTTCCATCAGGTTATCGAAACAATGCCACAACGAATGCGCACCGTAATCAAAGCTAAAGGCAGTCCAACAACATATTAGAGTGTGCAACTTTTTTTTGGCCAGGTAGTGTATATGAATTTGTCTGCTGTGTACATCCCTGCAGAATGATAATGCTCACAGGGGACTGTAGGACTGCGTTCAGTCTATAGGCAGAAAGCCTTCCTTACTGAGCTCTGCTGGGCAGTGATTAGTCTTACAGGGACTGAAGGGGAGGTTGTTTGAGGAGCCGTTACACGCAGAGATAACTGCTTCTCTAATGGTTAGTCCAGGTATAAGCAAACAGCAAATAGATGATAATCAACAGCAGATCCTGGTACACGGTAATGAGAAAACACACAATTACACAGCCTGACACAAACACACAATTACCCACCACTGTGTGTGACAGCCTGACACAAACACACAAAATACCATGCACATACACATGCAAGCGCACACACGCAATCACACACATTACCATGCAAATACAAACGCATATACACACACACAAATCACATACACACACACACAAAAACACATACACACACAATACCATGCAAATACAAACGCATATACACACACACACACACACATGCACGCACACGCAAGCACATGCACACACACACAGACACAAAATACTATGCAAATACAAATGCACACACACACACAAACACACAAAATACCATGCACATGCACACGCAAGCACATGCACACACACACACAAACAAAATACTATGCAAATACAAATGCATACACACACACACAATACCATGCAAATACAAACACACACACACATATACACACACAATACGATGCAAATACAAATGCACACACACACAATACCATGCAAATAAAAACGCACACACACCCACACACATACATACACACACACACACAATACCATGCAAATACAAACACGCACACACACACATATACACACATGCATACACACACACTCACAATACCATGCAAATACAAACGCGCACACACACACACACACAGTGTACAGATGACTGACAGTCCTTGAGCCCTCTGCCAAATGGCTGCAATGCGCTGGTCAATAAACTGGAACAGGCCAATCCCGCCAATCAGAACGCATCCTTCCCCCCGCCCCCACCCCCACCCCCACCCCCAGCCTTCCCCCCTCTTTTTTTGTGATTTTGTTTGTGTAACCCCCACCCTGTATACATTGCAAAATGTCTAATGCAAACCCAATGAATAGAGAAGGTGTGTGACCACTGCAAAAATGGTTTATTAACATACAAGATCTGTATTTACATTTAAATAAAAACTCAAGGATCAAAGATTAAAAAAGAGTAAGACAAAATTTCAGCATTTTTGCATCCAACATCAACATTTTTATTTTCAGTAGGCCTACCAGTTTCAGTACATTACATCATTTCCTTTTCTATTCTGTAGTATTCTTTGTTTTCTGTGTTTTTCTCATGATAGTCCTTGGTGTCTATTTAAACAATCCAAACAGATGCCCACGTCAGTCATTCAAAGATACAAACTGTTGGCACATATTTTTAAGATCTACTTAGGGATGGGAGCGAGGCATGCAGTAAAGGTCAGATTCGAACATACAACGTCGCGGGTAGCAAAGGTCACGGAGCAGCTACCTACTCACTGAGCCACAGAGACACACTTCAGAAAGGCATACTTTGGCGTGTACTAAAATGCATATATAAATAAACAATAAAAAAACAAAAACGTATACTTACAGAAAAAAGAGCGTATTAAAAATAGTGAACGAGTAGGCTTAGTCTAGTGTAAGCTACTTGTGCTCACTGGATATGAAATATTGAGTTTTATGAAATAAAAAGTGACCTTTTTAGTCCAGACAGTTATCAAAGCCATAGGCTAGGCTACGTGTGACCTAGCTATGTTTTTTGAAAAAAAATTTTTTTAAAGGGTTTCCGCGCTGTTATAGTTTTGACAGCTTCGCGTTATCATAGCTATGATGCAGCTTTGGCAAAAACAGATATGCAGTAACAGACTAGCCTATTTATTTTCATTAGTTTTTGTTTTCAAAGAGGACATTTTCCGGTATAATTGCTGATTTGTGGCGAAAGTGCCGCCGTGGTGATAGATTTACCTTAACATCAGTCTCAAATTGTAAACAGGTTGGGGATTTTCACGGTAAAAATACATTTTATGACAACGTTAGGTAGCTAGCAGGTTTTAATTTTAAATCAAAGTGGCTACTGGCTAGTTAGTTTACTGCAGATTACTTACGCTATAGTGATGTGCGAGTTTGAACGAATCGTTCAAAACGAACGACTCTTTTTACTGACTCAGGAGTGATAAGTCCTCTCCTCCACTAACTCGTTCACGGACTCGCCATTGACATACCTGCTACTTGCTAATGCAAACTGCGAAGACGATGCGAGAAAACGTGTTACGCTATTGTGCAACTCTTATATTAACTGTATTTGTGGAAATACATAAAGTAAATCACTGTATTAACCTAGCCCTGTGAGAAAAGAAACCCCTTTTTGGCGCTTGTTTCAACTCCGTACTCGCTCTCCCTGCCCTGAGCTGAAGGTCTGGCTGCACGAATCACTCACTCACTCACTCTCCCAGCCCGCCCGGAGCTGTCTGACTCGGGTTGCACGAAATAGCTACTCACTCGGTCACCCAGTACTTGCTCCCCCAGCCCCGGAACCCGCCCCCTGGCCTGAGCTCGTTAACTCGTGAGTGAGAGTACTGAGCAAGCCCCCAGAACAGTGCCAGGCTTTGAAGCCAATTTTATTTAGTGGTCAAACCGTGCAATTACAACTTCCAGGTCCGAAAAGCAGTTTTCTTGCACACAATCATGGGAAAAGGAGCGGCTATAAAATGATGGATAATTTTTTTTGAGCGTCACAACCCCCGCAAAATAACTCGTTTCACTATCAGAATTTGATCCAAACGTTCCGATAACATTTGGAAAGTCTCAAAGTCGCCGCACTATTACATTACTTTGACTGTCACACTGACTTGATGACTCGAGTGACTCCAAAACCCGACTCTCTTTGGTGAGTGACTCATACAAACTCGAGTTAGTAAAAAGAGTCGAACCTCCCATCACTATTACGCTAGTCTGGGTGGTGAAAAAGCTCCTGATGTACCTTATCTTTTTTGGTGGAGGTGGTATGATATCTACAAAGTACAAAACATGTTGGCATGGACAAAATTACATATGTGTGCTGTGCAGTGCAGGCAATAGAGCAAAATTTTCCTCAGAAAAGGGAGTAAGAAGGTCATCTGAAAGATTAAATTTTCGCCCATGCTTGAGGTATGGACTGACAGCCCTGAGCCCTGATAACTTACCGTTCAACGAGAAAAAGAGTAACCGTAGTCAGCACACACAGATCATCTCTCGCCTCCTCCGTGTCTGGCAGTAAGTATGATATTTTAACGTGATGTCAAGTGAGCCTTCAGATCGAGTGAATATTTGAAAAAATTTCAGCCAATCAAATGCTAGCATGCCTAAATTGGATCGTCTTGAAGACGTTGCCGCTGGGAGGTCACATCGGAATGATCTAATATGAATTCACTCCAAAGATAATGCGAAGGAGTTTGCTCAAATATTGGTAGGGACAATTCTGTCTTCCCAAAATATTGGTAGGTACATGTCCCTACCGTCCATATGCAAACCTACACCCTTGATCTATCCCTTCTCTTTCATCTGTTTCTTTATCCGTTTTTCCCATCCCTTCCTCTATCTGTCTACCGCTCTCTTTCTATCTATCCTCTTTTTTAAATGTTTCCTTAGATATAAGTGATGTACTCTTAGTAATTGAAGCCATGGGAATGGTAGAAGGAATGAGTATGCATATATGTCTGTGGTTCTGTGTGTGTTTGAGAGAGAGAGAGAGAGAGAGAGAGAGAGAGAGAGAGAAAGAGATTGTGTGTGTGAATACATGTGTGGGTGTGTGAAACAGAAAAAGAGTTTGTGTGTGTGTGTGTGTGTGTGTGTGTGCATATATGTGGGTGTGTGTGTATGCCTGCATATGTGTGTGCATGTATTTGTGTGTGTGTGTGTGTGCGTGTCTGTGTGTGTGTGTGTGTGTGTGTGCATATATATATGTGTGTGCATGTATCTGTGTGTGTGTGTGTGTTTGTGTGTGTCTGTGCCTTTGTGTGTGTGTGTGTGTGCGTGTCTGTGGTTTTTGTGTGTGCATGTGTGTGTGTGTGTGTGTGTGCGTGTCTGTGGTTTTTGTGTGTGTGTGTGTGTGTGCGTGTCTGTGGTTTTTGTGTGTGCATGTGTGTGTGTGTGTGTGTGTGTGTGTGTGTGCACGTGTGTCTGTGTGCATGTGTGTCTGTGTGTGTGTGTGTATGTGTGCAAGTCTCTGTCCTGTGGCGTAGTGACGTAGATTGCAGCCAAGGTCCTGACTCATTGTATTCATTAAAGATCACAGGGACATTACTGGCCAGAGTAGGACATTAAGCCTGAGTGTGCTCTACAGCAGTGTTCTCTCAGTCATTCCACCATTTTATATCCCATAGCTAACCCCTGCAAATCTGCAGGGAGAGAGAGAGAGAGAGAGAGAGAGAGAGAGAGAGAGAGTGAGAGAGAGAGAGAGAAAAAATAGAGAGAGGGAGAAAGAGAGAGAGACAGAAAAAAAAGAGGGGGGAGGAGAGGGTGAGAGCGAGAGAGAGAGAGAGAGAGAGAAAATAGAGAGAGGGAGAAAGAGAGAGACCGAAAAAAAGAGAGGGGGGAGGAGGAGAGGGTGAGAGAGAGAGAGAGAGAAAATAGAGAGAGGGAGAAAGAGAGAGACCGAAAAAAAGAGAGGGGGGAGGAGGAGAGGGTGAGAGAGAGAGAGAGAGAGAGAGAGAGAGAGAGAAAATAGAGAGATGAAGAGAGAGAGACAGGAAAAAAGAGAGGGGGGAAGGGTGAAAGAGAGAAAGAGAGAGAGAGAGAGAAAGAGAAAGAATAGAGAGAGGGAGAAAGAGAAAGAGACAGAAAAAAAGAGAGGGAGGGGGAGGAGAGGGTGAGAGAGAGAGAGAAAGAGAGAGAGAGAGAGAGAGAGAGAGAGAGAGAGAGAGAGAGAGAGAGAGAGAGAAAGATGAGCCCCAATGTCCACCAAGGACAAAACAGGCAACAAGCAAGTGAAAAGAAGAGGAGATATAGAAAGAATAGCGCTCTCCCCGATCTCTCATTAACCGCAAACATCGCTGCAAAAACACAATCTTTTATAAAATATGTTGTTTAGAGAAGATTGTGAAATTGGCCATAAAAAAGGAGTATGGTTTTATACTGCATGAATGAGTCACGACAGGGCCTTTCGGTGGGGGGAGGGGCCGTTAAAGAGGTGCAAAGCCGGCGTTTGCGGAGAGTGACCTTGCAGGGCTTTATACAATGTGGGAGCAGGGTCCTTCAGCAAGCCAATGGCAGGGCTGTTTGCCAGGAACTATTGGCCATGAGCTAGGGCCTTGTGGCTAGGGGAGAGTGAGGGAGAGAAGAAGGCAAAGGAGTTAGGGATTAGCGGCTAGGGGAGAGAGAGGGAGAGAAGAAGGCAAAGGAGTTAGGGATTAGCGGCTAGGGGAGAGTGAAGGAGAGAAGAAGGCAAAGGAGTTAGGGATTAGCGGCTAGGGGAGAGTGAAGGAGAGAAGAAGGGAAAGGAGTTAGGGATTAGCGGCTAGGGGAGAGTGAAGGAGAGAAGAAGGGAAAGGAGTTAGGGATTAGCGGCTAGGGGAGAGTGAGGGAGGGAAGAAGGGAAAGAAGTTAGGGATTAGCGGCTAGGGGAGAGTGAGGGAGGGAAGAAGGGAAAGAAGTTAGGGATTAGCGGCTAGGGGAGAGTGAGGGAGAGAAGAAGGCAAAGGAGTTAGGGATTAGCGGCTAGGGGAGAGTGAGGGAGAGAAGAAGGCAAAAAAGTTAGGGATTAGCGGCTAGGGGAGAGTGAGGGAGAGAAGAAGGCAAAGGAGTTAGGGATTTGCAGCTAGGGTCTAGGAGAGAGTGAGGGAGAGAAGAAGGCAAATGAGTTAGGGATTAGCGGCTAGGAGAGAGTGAGGAGAGAAGAAGGCAAAGGAGTTAGGGATTAGCGGCTAGGAGAGAGTGGAGGAGAGAAGAAGGCAAAGGAGTTAGGGATTAGCGGCTAAGAGAGAGTGGAGGAGAGAAGAAGGCAAAGGAGTTAGGGATTAGTGGCTAGGGGAGAGTGAAGGAGAGAAGAAGGCAAAGGAGTTAGGGATTAGCGGCTAGGAGAGAGTGGAGGAGAGAAGAAGGCAAAGGAGTTAGGGATTAGCGGCTAGGAGAGAGTGGAGGAGAGAAGAAGGCAAAGGAGTTAGGGATTAGCGGCTAGGGGAGAGTGGAGTTAATGGTTAGAGATTAGGGGAAATGGGGAAGGAGGAACAAGGAGTTGGGGAGGAAGAGAGAGGGTGAAAGGAGCGAATGAGTGTCTATGGATTAGTAGCTCGGTTTTAGGGGCTAGAGATTAGGAACTAGTTTTTAGGGGCTAGAGGTTATGAGCTAGGTTTTAGGGTCTAGGGATTAGGCGCTAGGGTTTAGGTCTTGGCTCGAGGTTTGATACTAGTGTTTAGGGCATATGGGCTAGGGTTTAGGTTTTAGGGGCTAGAGGTTTGATACTAGTGTTTAGGGCATAGGGGCTAGGGTTTAGGTTTTAGGGGCTAGAGGTTTGATACTAGTGTTTAGGGCATAGGGGCTAGGGTTTAGGGCAGAAGGGGAGGGTAGGCAGTTTTTACCATTTCATCGTTGGGCTCATTATTATTCACTGTCTCCAGCTGTCTCTGTAAATGCAAAAACATTTTTTAGAAATAAGAAATCCATATATTCTGGAAATTATGAAAGAAAAAGGCACCAGGCCCTGCTCTTAAGGTCTCACAGACTGACAGACAAACAGACGGACTGTTCCCCTTCACTGCCGTGAAGGACGAAACAAAAATACACCTTACATTCTCAAAAAATGCTTATAGAAATAAGTATTTGGAATGCAGTATATGTATTGTATATGCATCATATATACTGCATATAGTAGATTAATACTGTACTCTATAGTTAATGCTTAATAAAGTATACATAATCTAACGGGATAATATCATGATTGTGATAATATATATTATACATTGAATTAGATTAATTTATCAGATAGTCTTGCAATGTAATATATGCCGCAGTATACATCTTTAACATCTTTAATCAAAACATCCTCAAACCCCCTTGAAAACCCCATGCACACACACACAAACACACACACACACACACACACACACACACACACACACATATATATGCACAGACACACAGGTACACACAGCACACAAACAAACACACACATGTACACTCTCAGAAAGAAGGGGAAAAATAACCTTGGAAAGTGTTTCTATAAAAATCTATTTATCTTGCCCCCTGACCCTTCCTGCCCCTAGACCCACCCCCTCCCCAACGTTTCTTTCTCACAAAAGAGCCACAGGGCCTAAATAAAGCAGTGAATAGTGGATTCTGTGCTGCAGAGCACTGTGTGTGTGTGTGTGTGAGTGAAAGGTAATGCTCCGTGGTAACTCTCTACTGCTATCTCTTTCTTGCTGTCACTCAGCAGATAAGAGATAAGATAAGCCCGCCCCCCCCCCTCAGGTAATGAGCGAGAAGAACAGAAGAAGAGAGAGTTTGTGGAGCACAGCCTCGGCGTTTGGCTTGGCATTTCCTGCTCGCCTGGGACAGCAGATAGGGTGAGTGACTTCCTTTCCGGGGGGACACTTCAATTACGTACGTAAGAAGGAGGACAGACAGAAAAGCCTGCAGTCCCTCAGGGCCTACTGCTGCACACCCCCCCCCCCCCTCCTACGTCCCTCCCTCCTCCAGTATCCCCGCCTCTCTCTCCTGCTCTAGATAATCGCCGTATCTCCTTCTCCGTCAAGCCGAGAAAGAGAGGGAGAGAGGAGAAACGGGGAAAAGAGAGGGGCAGGGAGAGATAGAAAAGAGAAGAGAGGGAGGGGAAAGAACAAGAGAGGGAGAAAGAGAGAGAGAGAGAGAGAGAGAGAGAGAGAGAGAGGAGGGGATGAAGAGACAGGGGAGAACATGTCAATTAGTGTTGTAAAATACACCTTTAAAAATAAATGACCTGCTATTATACTTCTATGTAAAACACTGGAATGTCAGTGTACATTAGAGTAGAAAGCTTCCATTTTTGTTTGTGTACGCAACTTCCACTCTAAGCCACGCCCAGTCTCGGCTTCCTAACTTTTCTGCAAAAAGAAGAGACATTCAACATCACAACGGCCCATCCGCAGAGCACGGCTTATCGGCCAGTGGATTGAGGAGTACGCCACTGATGTTAATCACAAGTTCGTGGCCTTCACAGTCACCTGATCTGAACCCAATCAAGTGTATATCCTCTTGATAATATAATATTTATAATATTATATTATTAATATAATTATTACTAATAATACATAAGTATTTAATATATAGGTCCTTTAGCATGTGCAAAAACTTTTAGCACACACAAAACCAATAACATGACCAATGATTGACATGACCATGGCATTTGCTTTGTGCCAATCATTGGTTTCTTTATTAGTTTTTCATGCGCTAAAATGTTTTGCACTCGCTAAGGGTTTTAGTAAATCAGGCCTTGGATCAGTGTCTTGGACTTGCTGTTGCAGTGAAAACATATATAAAAAATATATAATTTATTTTACTTTTACTGAATGTACCTTTGTAGTATGGCTTTCAACATTGTAGAGTATATGGTTCTGAGATTAAGACCAGAGACTAATTTCGTCTACAGGGGATAGGGGTTAGGGGTTAGGAGATAGGGACTAGGGGTGGCAAGTGCACTTGCACCTCTTGCAGAAAAGAAAAAGAAAAGGTGGAATGGTGGAACGTTCTTCCAGCAGAATTTAAGATGGTGGCAGGCAGTCTGTGCTGACCACTCATGGTAGATCAACACCCTAGTAAGTGACTTTACACCTCTCTTTCCGGTTCTTATTTCAGTTCACTACCTGCGGGCAGGAACTCGGCTTGTATGCCAGAGGTTGCATTTTCAATTCCCTACACCTTGGAGCAAAGCACTTAATAACCTGAGTTGTTCCAGTAAATGTCCAGCTGTATAAGAAGGCACTGTGTAAGATATGAGCATCTGCTACATGCCTTACATGTAAATGTGAATATCTGCTATGAACATTTGTGGGCGGTAAGGGCTTCTCTGAAGCGAAGCAAAGAAAAAGTGAAATGCTATCAAAGAACATGGAAGCAGATTCTTCTTCTTCTTCTTCTTCTTCTTATTCTTCTTCTTCTTCTTCCACTTCCACTTCTTCTTCTTCTTCTTCTTCTTCTTCTAGGAGCAGCAGCAGCTGTATGGTCTCCACTCATTAGATATGCTTCTGTCATACAAATAAAACATTTCAAATGCAATAGAGAGGGTAAAAGGACTTTGGAAAAAGTATATAGGAAGACAGAGTAGAAAATAGAAAAGTTGGAAAGATAGAAAGCGAGGGATAAAGAGGGATGTAAAAAGAAGCTTTGCTGAAGAGGAGAGGAGGTTTTTGGAGATGATGGAGAGAGGAGGAGGGGGGGGGGGGGGTGTAGGTTTGAATTTTTATGATAGATCAGAGCGCGCATTCCTGACCGTGTTGTTCTGTGAATATTCATCATCTAAGTGGAGCCCCAGAACAGCTTGAGCACTTCCACGCCTGCATCACAGCTTCAAAAATAGAAAAGCAAAAAACGGAAGCGATCGTTTCCCACCTGACTGTGCACAATGCACTCACTGCCTTTACTGCAAAGAGACTTTACTATCTGGGGGGGGGAGGGTTTAAAGATTAATCTGTTTTTATTTAAAGGCTGTGTGGGGTGTTCTCATTGGGCTATGTGGGGTGTTCTCATTGGCTGTGTGGGGTATTCTCATTGGGTGTGTCGGGTGTTCTCATTGGGCTGTGTGGGGTGTTCTCATTGGGCTGTGTCGGGTGTTCTCATTGGCTGTGTGGGGTGTTCTCATTGGGCTGTGTCGGGTGTTCTCATTGGCTGTGTGGGGTGTTCTCATTGGGCTGTGTCGGATGTTCTAATTGGCTGTGGCTCTATGTTCAGTATTAATCTGGACTATTATTTGGAGTCTGTTCAGTTCTAATCAGGTCAGCAGCACTGCCGGGTGTGTGTGTGTACCTGGTGGGATGCTGTGTGTGTGTGTGAGAGTGTGTGTGTGTGTGTGTGTGTGTGTGTGTGTGTGTGTGAGAAAGTGTGTGTGTGTGTGTGTGAGAGTGTGTGTGTGAGTGTGTGTGTGAGTGTGTGTGTGAGTGTGTGTGTGTGTGTGAGAGTGTGTGTATGACAGTGTGTGTGTGAGTGTGTGTGTGTGTGAGTGTGTGTGTGAGAGAGTGTGTGTGTGAGTGTGTGTGTGAGTGTGTGTGTGTGTGTGTGTGTGTGTGTGTGTGTGTGTGAGAGAGAGTGCGTGTGGGTTAGTTTCCCCTCTCTGTGGGAACAGATGGTTCTGAGAGAGAGGTGTTTATCTTCCTCTTCGATACGCAGGTACGCAGCACTCCCCCTCAGCACAGTCCCTCAGCAGCATTATGTTTGTCTTTAATAAGACTTAGCGGCTCTTCGCGGCGCTAACGCCAAACACCTTCTCCCCCCGGGGAGGGGGTCTTAGCCCTGACCATGGGGCTCCCTGGTCAGTAACGGCGCTCCAGTCCACCAGACTAATCCTGGACACACAGGACCTGATTTTCACACTCGTATTACCATCATCATGCCATCTCAGACTCATTTCCTTTATCGCACTGAAAATGCAGGCTTGGACCGAAAAAAAAAGTGTATCAACGAAGGCCAGATAATTGCTTCAGTCGTCTCCAGACGGCTCTAAAAAATGCCCAGATGGAATTCTGAAATTCCATGCTAACATTGAAGGACTGAAAAGAGAGAGAGAGGAAAAGAGAGAGAGAGAGAGAGAGAGCGAGAAAGAAAGAGAAAGCAAGAGAAAGAGAGTGAGAGAGAGCGAGAGAGAGACAGAGAGAGAGTAGGTGGTAGAGCTGAAGGTTGGAATGTCATGTTTCCTCCCGCCCGAGGCCCTATACTCTCTCACTAGCGTAAGTCTGGTCCTGAGTAAACACCGCGCTAGCTTAGCCAGCAGTGTTGTGTGAGGACCCTGCTGGCAGCATGACGGAGGTTGTGTTTGCTATTAATCAGGTTTATGCAGATGTGGTCTGTGCTGGAGCCTGCCCGCTGCAGAGACGAGGTGGGACGGCCAGTAATGGAGGTCATAAAAGCACAGAGTAATTCAATCTGTGTCCAACACTGGCAGCTCAGGGGCAGGGGCAGGGGCAGGGGCAGGTGTGGGTGGGCGGGCGGGCGGGACGGAAAGAGGGAGGGGCCAAGGTGAGAGGTGAGAGAAGATGGTGAAATGGCTGCTGCCCTCATTTGATTACCCCTTTGAAGAGTAGGTTTTTTTAATTCAAAATTTCAAGTCAGTGTTCTAGAACTCCATTTCTTTCTATTACCAGTAGTGGTTGTTACATCAGCATTAATAGCATAAAACATGAATAAACTTGTAATCGAATATAATTTTAATTTTATATACTTTAATTGTCCTGCCAACATATAAATACAAATACATGCTCAAATTTGGCTTTGCTGATTGATGGACTGAACTGTCTTTTCAGAGTGAAAGCCCTTCCAACCAATTCACAATCCGATTGCCAAATTCACAATCTTTTTCTCTTAAAACTGTGTAGCTAAATGGTCCATTTCTTTGGCAACAGAGAGAGCCACATAAACAAGGCTCTCCAAATCCTAATGGCTTGAGGGACAGTACTTCTTTTTTTATGAGGACCATCAAAGTTAAGCCACTTACCTCTCACACAGAATCTCTTCTTGCCCACTTTTGGTATCATTAGATGAAACAAAGTATGTTTGTTTCTTTTCTAGGTGCGTGCATTTGCGAGTCGCCATTTTCTCTGGCAGTATAATGATGCTTGAAATGATTAATTCAATCTGCTTGGTGGATGCTGGACTGTAGGAAGCGATATAGCAGGGTAGAAATACAATGGTTTCCTATGGGAAGGTGCTGGTTCATTAGGATTGACCCATGGTAGGAAAGGGTAGCGCTATAATAGATGGACGGCAGAAGACGGGAGTGTCTTGATCTGCTGACCCACTAATACAAGGCACTTTAAATGAACCAAGTGTGTCCAGATAATGAGACTGATCTTCTAAAACACCACTGGTTTGGTTACAAATACACGATTTTAAATACTTAGGACTTTAGACACAGTGAAGTTCCAGTACAATTCCTACAGATAACTGACAATTAAAAAAAAGACACATCTTATTTTCACCAATATTCAAAGTGAAACTCATTCCTTAATAAAGTAAAATTTTGGTTGGTAACATACCTCCTCGAAAATGGTCAAGGGTCTGCAAGGCTGTTTTCTGGAGAGTTAGCACTTCAAGTGCGTACTTTAGCCAAGTCTGAAAACCGTGAAGAATCAGCCTCCATATTCAGTAGGAATATACCAACCACCACCAAAAAATAATCAAAATAAACTAAACCAGTAAATCAGAAGGCTGGCTTACAGAAAAAAACAATATTATTCCCAAATATCCTATCACAGCACAGGATTACAGAAACCCTCACTTTCACCAAGTACTCAGGATCCCACAAACCCTCACTTTCACCAAGTACTCTGGATCCCAGAAACCCTCACTTTCACCAAGTACTCATTACAGTCTTCAGTCTGCTTGGGAAGGCAGCAAATGACCAGCAACTCAATGACCAGTGACTCAATAACTAACGACTCAATGACCAGTGACTCAACCAATGACTCAATGACTAACAACTCAATGACCAGTGACTCAATCACAAGTAAGTCAATGACCAGTGACTCAATCACAAGCAAGTCAATGACCAGGGACTCAATGACCAGTGAGAAGTTGCTGACTGAGCAAGGAAAAACAGGCTGTATCACTCTGTGGATAGAGGCGTCCCCAAATTCACAAAGCGAGATCCAAGCGAGGGCCTGTGATCTTCCTCAAGGAGGAGGCAGAGGGGGCTGTGCTCTTCAGAAAAAGATCAATTCTTCAAATATATGTATTTTTATTTTGTGTTTATATAACTTGTTGTTAATAGTATTATTTACTTTCTTTTTAAATTCACCTGTTAATCTATTTTTGGAGATAGTGCTTATCTCAGGCTACAAAAATCCATACTCAGGGAGAGAGAGGTGAATTGAAAAAGAAAAAGAGGTGAATTGAAAGAGAGAGAGGCCGTTATGTCTG
>CM040405.1:65277468-65352468 GCA_022702515.1 Ilyophis sp. 1 JC-2022 | reverse complement strand
TGCACATGACCGTATTCTCCGAAGCTTCGTCTCGTTTTTTTATTTCACAGTGTATTTCACAGCCATTTTTACAGTTTTTTTCTGAGCAAAAGTTATCGGAGTGTTGGTTTTGAAAATCTATTTAAAATGGCTCAAATAATGAAAACGGGGCAAGGGGAGAGAGCAGCTAAAATATATTGTTTTTTAAAAATCATTAAAGAAATCTATGCACTACCCTAGAGCGCTCCAACATACACCAATTTGAAGCTTCTTTTATGCCCTTTCAAGCCATATGAATAACACTTTTTTGTTTTGGCCACATTAGACTCATTTTTGTAGAGCGGGTCACATATATCCAGTTGCATACAGGAATCCTAGGTAAAAGATGCAAAAGAAAAGTTGTATAAGTCACTTGGGGTAAAAGCATACGCTAAATGCCACTAATGTGATGGAAAGAAAGAGATGGGAATGCTTGCTTCTTTAAGCAGTGCATTTACAATCTTTACCTTTACCTTTACAAAGTAATTCATGTTGATACAATGGGGGAAATAAGTATTGGACACGTCAACAATTTTATGATCAAACATATTTCCAATGTAGCTATTCACATGAGATTTTGACCAGACATTGGTATTAACTCAATAAAACTACACAGCTAAAGAAATTGTAACGCTCCAATTCTTAAAAAATGTTATGTGCAATAAAGTGAAATGACACAGGAAAAAAGCATTGAACACGCTAAATTAAATGTATTTAATACTTGGTAGAAAAGCCATATTTTTTATATTTGGTTGCATATCCTTTGCATGCCATGACTTTATGATGTCTGTGACCCAACAACATCAAAAGGCTCTTGATATCTTATTTGTTGTTACTCTTATAACCGATACTATAACAGCTCTGCATTTTAATGGATCTCTATGGGAATTGGGGGGTGAGACAAGATTTAGCTGTAAATTACATTGGAACAGTATAGAACACATGGTTGGCTAAGTGGCTGTAAGTCATCAAGGGTCTGATGTATTAAACAAGCCTTTAACCATCACTCTGCTGCCAGAAATACAGTAGATATGGATGGATAACTTGAAGGGTTTCTTCTCCTGACTTATTTTTCCATAGAGTTCAATAGGAAAATCTGTCAGGAGAAACAACCTTTAAAGTGATCCTTTAAAGTACCAGCAAATAAGATATCAGACATCATAAAGTCATGGCATGCAAATGATATGCAACCAAATATAAAAAATATGGCTTTTCTACCAAGCATTATATACATTTAATTTAGCGTGTTCAATACTTTTTTCCTGTGTCATTTCACTTTATTGCACATAACTTTTTTAAAGAATTGGAACGTTACAATTTCTTTAGCTGTCTAGTTTTATTGAGTTAATACCAATGTCTGGTCAAAATCTCATGTGAATAGCTACATTGGAAATATGTTTGATAATAAAATTGTTGACGTGTCCAATACTTATTTCCCCCATTGTATGTGTAGCCTATTTGTCATATGTGTTTTTTGGTCCTATGAATAACTCTAATATATCTCACCCTCTGACACTCAGGTATCAGCCCGCGTCTCCGCTTGCCTGAGAGACATCCAGAGCTAGATGGACAACCGCCATCTCAAGCTCAATCCTGGCAAGACTGAGCTCATCTACATTCCTGCTTTAACCTCTCCTCCTCTCAATCTTTCTATTTCCCTAGGGGACACTCCACTGACCCCAACACCCTGTGCCAGGAACCTCGGAGTCGTGATGGACAACAGGCTGTCCCTCTCCGAGAACATCGCAGCAGTAACCCGGGCATGCACGTTCTTCCTGTACAACATCAGGAGAATCCGCCCCTTCCTCACCACCCACTCAACCCAGCTCCTGGTCCAAGCAATGGTGCTGTCTCGCCTGGACTATTGCAACTCTCTCCTGGCTGGCCTGCCAGCATCGGCCATTAGACCCCTTCAGCTTATCCAGAACGCAGCAGCGCGCCTGGTCTTTAACCTCCCCCGACACTCCCATGTCACCCCCCTGCTCATTGACCTCCACTGGCTACCGGTGATGGCTCGCATCAAATTCAAAACATTGGTGCTCGCCTTCCAGGCAGTCCGAGGATCTGCCCCCCCATACCTCCAAAAACTAATCAGACCCTACACACCTGCCAGATCCCTGCGCTCCGCCTCCTCAGGACGACTGGTACCCCCCCTCTTCATGCTAGCACCCGGTCTCGACGTCTGTCTGTCCTGGCCCCACGGTGGTGGAATGAGCTCCCCGTGGAGGTCAGAACAGCAGAAAGTCTGACCGCCTTCAAGCGCAGATTGAAGACTCACCTCTTCAAGCTGCACCTCTCTCCACCCCTCCCTACC
Source organism: Ilyophis sp. 1 JC-2022 (assembly GCA_022702515.1). Lineage (NCBI taxonomy): Eukaryota > Metazoa > Chordata > Actinopteri > Anguilliformes > Synaphobranchidae > Ilyophis > Ilyophis sp. 1 JC-2022. Next base: position 65,350,136 of record CM040405.1, on the reverse strand, counting down.
TCCCTGTGACTATTGTTATTAATGTTGTGTAATTCCCCCCCCCCCAAAAAAACAAAAACAAAAAAAAAAAACAAAAAAAAAACCCAATCATACTGACTGCGCCTAGTACTTAGATTCATATTTGCCTTTTTAGGGTTGTTTTTAAACGTTCTTGTTCCTAGTTTGAAAATGCACTATGTACGTCGCTCTGGATAAGAGCGTCTGCTAAATGTCTATAATGTAATGTAAAATATCCGTGCGGACTCCAGGAAGAGTAGCCACTGGCCTTACAGATCTAAATAAACATAAACATAAACCAACACAAACCAATCAGATGGCATCAGAGCCTGTATTCATAATGCACATGGGAGTAGAAGTGCTGACCTGGGATCAGTTTTACCCTGTCCATATCCTGCTCTTTTGCATTACCAGCTAAATTGTGAAACTGATTCTGGATCAACATCTACTGTAAGATGCTTTATGTCACATGCATGTAAATGATACACATGGGGACAAAAACCCGTATGTATACGTATACATATACAATATGTGTGTGTGTGTGTGTGTGTGTGTGTCACATTTTACGGACAGATGGGTAAATCAGGGACAAAAAGCAGATGCTTCCACACAGGAGTGGTTCCTGAGTTAATTAGGCAAGTAATATCCCAGCATGCTGTGCACCGAGCAGGGCCTGATTGCCTTTAATTACGGTCGGAAGCGCATACTCCTGGATTTAGAGTTTGATGTTCTAGGCTGAACAGGTGAGAAACTCGAAATTAGTTTACTTATTTATTTCAAAATAGGGTATGAGCAGGCAGCTTTTTTAATGCCAATAACTGTCCATCTACAGCAGGTTAGTATAGTTTGGTTGCAGTGCACGTACCGCTCATTACACCTGGAAATACATGTTTGTGAGTAGAGTGGTGCAAAGAACAGGAACACTGCATATATATATATATATATATGGATATAATCAGATGAATCATCCATCACCAGGTTTCAACAAGCGAAAGAGCTTCTACCCTTTTTAAAATGGATACTTCCAGCAGAACAATGCGCCATGTCACAAAGCACACATCACCTCAAGCTGGTTCCACCAACATGACAGTGACTTCTGTTTACTCCATTGGCTTGAACAGTCCCCAGATCTCAATCCAATAGAGCACCTTTGGGATGAGGTGGAACGGGAGGTCCGCAGCACGAATGTGTGGCTGAAAAATCAACAGGAACTGTGTGATGCTATCGAGTCAGCATAGACCAAAATCCCAAAGGAATGTTTCCAGCACCTTGTTGAATCCACGTCGCGAATAATTCAAGCTGTTCTACCCGGTAATAGATAGGTGTACCAAATAAAGGGTATATGTCTGCCAGAGCCTGTAGCTATCCCATAATCCCCTCTGCTCCTTCCTCCACTCTTCTTTGGTGTATTTGTGATATACTCAGGCATAAAAACAGCAGTTTATGGGTGGAACACGAGGGCATTGAGCACACTCAGTCTTTAACCCATCAGCTGGGCGGCCTTTTTAAAAACCTGGATGTCGAGTCTAATAACGACGGTTTGTGAGTGGTCCGGGCATTCAGAAGACTTCCCCGCCAGTCAATCAAAAAAAGAGTGAGCGTGTGCAGCCATGAGTGCGGTCGCCCGGGGAGACGGTTTGAAAGCGGATGTAAGTCTTCTCTTCTTTTACATGGTCGGAGTGAAATTGAGGCAGTTTGTAACCTGGGTGACGGCTCACACTGTGAGTCATTTCTGTCTGACAGGTCCTGTCTCTATACGCAGATTATGTGTGTATGTATGCCTGGGTGTGCCTGTGTATCTGTGTGTGTCTGTGCATGTGCATATGTGTGCGTGTGAGTGAGGGTGGGTGTGTGTGTGTGTGTGTATGTATGCCTGGGTGTGCGTGTGTATTTGTGTGTGTGTGTGTGAGAGTGAAGGTGTGAGTGTATGTGTGTATGTATGCCTGGGTGTGCTTGTGTATCTGTGTGTGTGTGTGTGTGTGTGTGTGTGTGTGTGTGTGAGAGTGAAGGTGTGAGTGTGTGAATGTGTGTGTATGTATGCCTGGGTGTGCTTGCGTATCTGTGTGTGTGTGTGTGTGTGTGAGAGAGTGAAGATGTGAGTGTGTGTGTGTATGTATGCCTGGGTGTGCTCGTGTATCTGTGTGTGTGTGTGTGAGAGTGAAGATGTGAGTGTGTGTGTGTATGTATGTCTGGGTGTGCTCGTGTATCTGTGTGTGTGTGTGTGTGTGTGTGTGTGTGTGTGTGAGAGTGAAGGTGTGAGTGTGTGAATGTGTGTGTGTAAATCTATATTTGTGTAAGTTTGTAAGTGTGAGAGGAGCTAAAATGTAATTACTGTGAGTGTGTAGGTGTGTATATAGAGTTGGGTTTAATCTTTATCAGGGAGAAAGTCAGAGTTTTGGAGTTTGGTGTAATTGGATTTTGGGGGATAATAATTATGCCTTCACCAGGACAGGAATTCAGAGCAGCGGGGTGCATCCTGTCCCTGTCCCAGTTCGCGCCGTTCCCTCGTTTGCGCGAAAACGTCCCCGGGCACCGCACTCGCCTGCGTCTGGCGCGCAACCGCATTAGGAATGCACGCCCCGTCGTCTCGCTCGCCGGGGTTTTTTTCGGAGCGAAGTTCCGTTCTGACACCTCATTTTTCTTTATGCCGCCTGTAGCCATGTGCCGGGAGCCGAAGCCGCTGTGCTCGCGCACGGCTCTGCTGTACCGCCAAGAGAGGCAGGGGGGGCTCCACTGCATTAACATTAACATTTACACTCCTCATGAATAATGCATGAGGCAGACACAGACATTAATAATACATGAGCTAGGCAAGGACACCTGAGGCTCTGCAGCTGCACAGTCCTGGCGCTTGGGTTCCAGTTTGTGTTCCTACTCCTGATTCTGATTCATTACGAGCTCGCTGGAGCTTGTGATCCAGTTTGTGTTCCTGCTTCTGATTATGATCCTTTACGAGCTCGCTGGAGCTCGGGTTCCAGTTTGTGTTCCTGCTCCTGATTCTGATCCATTACGAGCTCGCTGGAGCTCGGGTTCCAGTTTGTGTTCCTGCTCCTGATTCTGATCCATTACGAGCTCGCTGGAGCTCGGGTTCCAGTTTGTGTTCCTGCTCCTGATTCTGATCCATTACGAGCTCGCTGGAGCTCTGGTTCCAGTTTGTGTTCCTGCTCCTGATTCTGATCCATTACGAGCTCGCTGGAGCTCTGGTTCCAGTTTGTGTGCCTGCTCCTGATTCTGATCCATTAGGAGCTCGCTGGAGCTCGGGTTCCAGTTTATGTTCCTGCTCCTCATTATGATCCATTATGAGCTCGCTGGAGCTCGGGTTCCAGTTTGTGTTCCTGCTCCTGATTCTGATTCATTACGAGCTCGCTGGAGCTCGGGTTCCAGTTTGTGTTCCTGCTCCTGATTCTGATTCATTAAGAGCTCACTGGAGCTTGGGTTCCAGTTTGTGTTCCTACTCCTGATTCTGATCCATTACGAGCTCGCTGGAGCTCTGGTTCCAGTTTGTGTTCCTGCTCCTGATTCTGATCCATTACGAGCTCGCTGGAGCTCGGGTTCCAGTTTGTGTTCCTGCTCCTGATTCTGATCCATTACGAGCTCGCTGGAGCTCGGGTTCCAGTTTGTGTTCCTGCTCCTGATTCTGATCCATTACGAGCTCGCTGGAGCTCGGGTTCCAGTTTGTGTGCCTGCTCCTGATTCTGATCCATTACGAGCTCGCTGGAGCTCGGGTTCCAGTTTGTGTGCCTGCTCCTGATTCTGATCCATTACGAGCTCGCTGGAGCTCGGGTTCCAGTTTGTGTGCCTGCTCCTGATTCTGATCCATTACGAGCTCGCTGGAGCTCGGGTTCCAGTTTGTGTGCCTGCTCCTGATTCTGATCCATTACGAGCTCGCTGGAGCTCTGGTTCCAGTTTGTGTTCCTGCTCCTGATTCTGATCCATTAGGAGCTCGCTGGAGCTCGGGTTCCAGTTTGTGTTCCTGCTCCTGATTATGATCCATTACGAGCTCGCTGGAGCTCGGGTTCCAGTTTGTGTTCCTGCTCCTGATTCTGATTCATTATGAGCTCGCTGGAGCTCGGGTTCCAGTTTGTGTTCCTGCTCCTGATTCTGATTCATTAAGAGCTCGCTGGAGCTTGGGTTCCAGTTTGTGTTCCTGCTACTGATTCTGATCCATTACGAGCTCACTGGAGCTTGGGTTCCAGTTTGTGTTCCTGCTCCTGATTCTGATCCATTACGAGCTCGCTGGAGCTCGGGTTCCAGTTTGTGTTCCTGCTCCTGATTCTGATCCATTACGAGCTCGCTGGAGCTCGGGTTCCAGTTTGTGTTCCTGCTCCTGATTCTGATCCATTACGAGCTCGCTGGAGCTCGGGTTCCAGTTTGTGTTCCTGCTCCTGATTATGATCCATTACGAGCTCGCTGGAGCTCGGGTTCCAGTTTGTGTGCCTGCTCCTGATTCTGATCCATTACGAGCTCGCTGGAGCTCGGGTTCCAGTTTGTGTTCCTGCTCCTGATTCTGATTCATTAAGAGCTCACTGGAGCTTGGGTTCCAGTTTGTGTGCCTGCTCCTGATTCTGATCCATTACGAGCTCGCTGGAGCTCGGGTTCCAGTTTGTGTGCCTGCTCCTGATTCTGATCCATTAGGAGCTCGCTGGAGCTCGGGTTCCAGTTTGTGTGCCTGCTCCTGATTCTGATCCATTACGAGCTCGCTGGAGCTCGGGTTCCAGTTTGTGTGCCTGCTCCTGATTCTGATCCATTAGGAGCTCGCTGGAGCTCGGGTTCCAGTTTGTGTGCCTGCTCCTGATTCTGATCCATTACGAGCTCGCTGGAGCTCGGGTTCCAGTTTGTGTGCCTGCTCCTGATTCTGATCCATTAGGAGCTCGCTGGAGCTCGGGTTCCAGTTTGTGTGCCTGCTCCTGATTCTGATCCATTACGAGCTTGCTGGAGCTCAGGTTCCAGTTTGTGTGCCTGCTCCTGATTCTGATCCATTAGGAGCTCGCTGTAATGAGGGGGTGCATCTTTCCGTTCCTTTGCATTACTGCTGGAAAAATGACTTCTGTGTTCTGTACATTTACTCTCTGTATCTGTGTTTCTGCATCTCTGGAAGGAAGTTCATTTATTTTACTTTTAAAAATTAAACAAATGTGTGTCTGAGCGTGTATTTGAGTGTATATACAGTAAACACATTTTCTGAACACATTCATATATTTTAAATGTAACTTTTCTACATTCAGTAGAATCTATATCTATGTGTATATGTGTGTTTGTGAGTGTGTGTTTGTTTGTGTGCATGTGTGTGTGTGTGTTTGTGAGTGTGTGCACGTGTGTGTGCATGTGTGTGTGTTTGTGTGTGTTTTTGTGTGTGCATGTGTGTGTGTTTGTGAGTGTGCGTGTGTGTGTGAATGTGTGTGTGTTTGTGTGTGCATGTGTTTGTGTCTGTGTTTGTGTGTGTGCATGTGTGTGTGTATCTGTGCATGTGTGTGTGTGCATGTGTGTGTGTGTGTTTGTGTGCATGTATTTGTGTGTGTGTTTGTGTGTGTGCATGTGTGTGTGTTTGTGTGTGTGTGTGCATGTGTTTGTGTCTGTGTTTGTGTGTGTGCATGTGTGTGTGTATCTGTGCATGTGTGTGTGTGCATGTGTGTGTGTGTGTTTGTGTGCATGTATTTGTGTGTGTGTTTGTGTGTGTGCATGTGTGTGTGTTTGTGTGTGTTTGTGTGTGTGTTCATGTGTGTGTATGTTTGTGTGTGCTGTGTGTGTGTGTGTGTGTGCATGTGTTTGTATGTTTGTGTGTGTGTGTGTGTGTTTGTGTGTGTGCATAAACACATTATTCAGCACTCAGGTCTTTCTTTCTCCCTCTCTACCCCTCACTCGCTCTCCCCTTCTCTCCCTATCTTTCTCTATCCCCCTTTTGTCGCCCCCCCCTCTTCCCTCTCACCCTTCTCTCTTTCCCCCTCCCTCTCCATCCCTCTCTCTCTTCCTCCTCCCTTTCTCTCTTTCTCCCAACGTCTCTCCAACGTGCTCTCTCTCTCTCTTTCTCTCTGACTCCCCTCTCTCTAGGGTGTTGGGTGTTTTGGTGGGTTCTATCCAATGTGACTCACCTCCATTCACTTTTAATGAGACATACATTTTACATGAGGCTCTCCGCGGCTGCAGCTGAGTGTTTCCCCGCCGGTTGTGCGTGTGATATTTCCCTTATCTCACACGGCCAGAGCGCGTGGCGCTGTTTGCCAAAGCAGGACCCTCTGCCTTCTGGGACACCCCCGGGGTCGGACGGCTCCTTTCATGTAATCCAGTAACCTGCGAGGAGACTCAGTTTCTCCCGCTGTCAACCGCCATCAAAACACAACGGCGACGCCGTGAAATGGCCACACTTTGACTTTAGCTCCATTAGTGTCGCTGTTCGACAGTCACTAGGCTTGTTAAAGCGTGATTACTGTCATTGTCTAAGTCTTATGGTTGTCACCACTGTTATGTTGTTAGCTTCAGTGATATAACATAATGATAGCCTACATGCTATAATGCTATTTGTGTCATTCATGTAGTCACTGCAGTGTCATTAATGTAATTTCAGTAAGTCGTTAATGTAATTTGCTTTAGTGTGGATTTCATTGTCCTATTGTAGTATAATTCGTGTTATGGCTGTAGTCATTTCAGTGTCATTAGGATTACATATGCTAAGTCTTTTAATATCATTATTTAGCGTAGCTGCTGTCATTGTTGTAATCTTATTATTGTCACTCCGGTACTATCGTTAGTCTTTAGACCAACGGTTTTCACATCTGTATACAATTTTCACTGTTAAATTAATATATGATTGTTATATGAGCCCAACAAAAACAGCACATGTTCTAATAAACATTTGGCTATGTTGGCGTCAACCATAGATATATAACCATAGATATGACATATCATGTGATGTAATAGTAATTTGGAATTCTGAAATGGAACAATTTGGCAGCCATCTTACCTGGGTACAGCTATAATAGGAACCTATGGCAAAGTGTCATGTACTTTCTAACCCACAGTCATAATCGGGTCTCAGAAGCCAGATAGCTGATGATTGGCTCATAGATATAAAACCATGGTTACTGGCCACCATCTTACCTGGGTATGGTCTCAAAACTTGTGCCACTAACTATGCCATATGTCATATTTATGGTTCTATATCTATGGCGTCAACGTCATAGTGTAATTCAAGTAACAACGACGATTGTTTCCGCCATATTTCATTGATGCCATTGTAGCATAATCAGTATCAATGTTGTAGTTTTACAATTCTCACCCCCTGTAGTGTTGGTAGTGTCAGTGCCATTGTCTAATTAGTGTCCTTGTTGTTGTAACGATTGTCACCTCTGTTGTTTCATTAGTACTATTGCCAGAGAGCCATTATTGTGTTGTAGTGGTGTAATGGCTGTCACTGCAGGTGTCATTGCTGAGAGTGTAGTGGTGTAATCAGTGGCATTGCTGTTGAGTCATTAGTGTTATTGTTGCAGTGTAATTAGTGTTTACTGCAGCTGTGTCGCGGGTGTCATTGTATTGCCATTAGCTTTATTGCTGTAGTTTTCATCAGGGACGTTGCCGTAGCAACACTTAGCCACACTGCTATCGAATTGTCAGGGTTATTGGAGTAGGGTCCCCTGTGTTTTTTGGAGTTAGTCTGTGTGTTTTTTTTTTTTCTCTCGATGCGCCGTTCGTTTCTCTGCGCCGCTGTATGGGAGGAGAATTACCACGCCGTCAGGAAAGCCGGTTTCCAAGCGCGGAACTTCATCGCTTCCCGATTAAAATTTTCCATTTATGCAGCCTGGGTGTACAAAGCAGGCAGTCGCGTTCCCGCCAGACAAGGACAGTGAAACCAGATTGCCTCCACACGGTCTGCTCTACACTCTCACAATGCAACAGCGAACAGTGAACAAGGTCATGTGACATAATATGCTCTGGTTTGTCTCGTATGGGCTACCTATACACCCTTAAGTAAAACTTTCCTAGACTTTACATAGGGGGCTCAATCCAATGGCTTATTTTATCCGTCCTCGTTTTCTCGGTCAGAGGAGTGAGAAACAAGGAGGCTCCTGGAGGAGGCTTCAGTGAGGATTCATGATAAGCCTTTTCGGAACGCGTGACATAGGCATGACGGCAACATCCCTACGCAACTCTAATGTTAACGTTTCTTTCCATTTATTATAAAGTGCCATTAATCCATAATGACACTCCGTGTTTAGGAATAACAAAAGCCATGTTTATTTTTATTTTCAATGTTAGCCCATTTTCACCCTGAGCTGGCCAGAGGGGGATGGGCCCCCCGTACTTCACAAAGTCTGGAAATGGAATGCCAATCAATCCGTACTGCAGGTACTTTACAGCTGCTTCACTGTATCTGCCCAAACCTCCAGTCTAGCAGCTTGGTTTTTGCTCTCTAAATAACATCAGACAAACTAATCTGGAGACGGTAATGTTTCAAGGACCACGAAACAACTTTATAAGCAGCGGACAGTCAAGAATGGAGAAAGTGTAACGGCGCTTCACTCACATCCTGTGAATTGTCTGTTTGAAGTCTCTTCATCGGGAGGAAGACTGGGGTTCCTATCCTTTAAAACCAGGAGAGCACTCAACAGCTTTGTAATTTATGCATGGAAGTTCTTTTTATAATAATAGTAATGCAATATAGGAATCTCTAAATGCAATTTCTGTCATTTTATTTCTTAATGTAATCTATGTGAATTGTTTATTTAATTTATTTTATGCTGGCTACTTTCACTGAAATTCCCCAAAGGGAAAAACAAAGTTATTCTGCTCTATGCTATTGAGTGTGGGTTCTTCTTCCATGTGTCATGTGGTCCATGGACACATTTCCTTGCTACCATCACCTCTGGCTTGCTTTGGGATGGGATGACAAGCAAGGGGAATGCCAGTGAGGTTGGATATATAACATGGCAAACAAGGTAGGTGGTAACTGCATGATCCGCATCTAAAATGCAAAAGAAAAACAAAAAAACAGGTTGTTAGAATGTTAGAATGCGTGATGCATTTATAAATGCTTAATAAATGATGAATAGGTCAAACTATGCACCACTAAAATAAACTTAATAAAAGTGTTATTAAACAGGAGGCTTTTTGCACTTTTTGAATACGGCCTGGATCAAAAGTAAATTACCTTTCCTCGCTTTCTAAGCTTGCTTTAAAAAAAATCAGTTTGTTTGTGTTTGTGGTTTAACCGAGCTGCTGGTCCAGATTGGAGAGTTTGTTTTTAATTGCCTGGGGGGGGGGGAGTTACGCAGCCACAAATAAATCCCTGTTAGACATTCAGAGAGACAGGATTAATTAGCTCTGCATTTTTTTTGATACTCATCAAGTACAAGGTGAGGGTGGCCAGATTAACAAACAATCCCCCCAGGCCACAGTATGTACAAGTGAGGTGAAAGCATTAAACAGCTTAACAAAAGCACTGAGCGTAACCATGCATAAATTGCCTCTGGAAAGCCACAACCTTTTCTTCTTAATAGTGCACTTACACACATGTATACATTTGTGGACTATTAACGATGAACAGTATCGCCACCAGGGCCGTCCACAGACTTTTGTTTTCTCGAGGGACCGGAGGGGGTTCATATGGAGGGCACCTGTGGTAAACTGGACCGTATAGCTGAGATATCATTTCTCCTAGGAACGCCTGGGTAAGAGGTTAAACGTGATGTTGTATAGGGGATGATACAGAGACTAGCCTTCACTGCACACACATTATACACGCTTACTTTATATACATTTATGTTTCCATTCTTTTCTCAAATGATCTTTGGCAAAGACTCTTTGCCATGCACATAAATAAATAAAGATACATAGTCCAACTTTAACCATTTATTGTGGTATGCCTGGCTGGATCCAAGCTCTAAGGGAGCTGCTACCCCGTGCTCCCTGCTGTAGCTCCCTGGCCTTCTGTCTTATAAGTGTCTTCTTTCTGGGCACTGCACTGCAACCATCAATAGCTAGTACAGCAGGGCTGTATCTGTTACTATTTAATAGGACTGTATTGTAGCTCTCACTAAATCACTAATGAACACACCCGCATTTAACGTTAAGACTTCATTGAACTATTTAATTAGCCTAGTTGTAATTTACTATACAGTACTCATCCTATTAGGCCTATTAATATAATTAAGGGAATAATTAGTAGATTAACCTATAGTGCCAATCATAGAGGTTGTGGACATTGAAGCCATTTTTTAAAAACCAAAGAGAACAAAATAACTGTAAAAATAATCAATACATGTCACAATATAACAACGGTAATAGAAATTTCTCCCATTATTTATTTACATTTATGCAGGCCGTCGGCTGGCTGTTAGTCTTCATAACACTATCTGCTGCTAGTCAGCTGTTCCAGCTTCAGCTGTAGCCATTAGCTTTCTTTCGCAAGTCATACAGCAACAAGGACAACATAAACCACAAAACACTCAAACGCAAGTCCTATAGACACATGTACATCTGTGGAGCCAGGCAAAAAGTTACATTGTACTCCGCCGACATAAGCATTGTAAAACGGTGCATCGTGCTAAGCTGGGACTTTATACCCCAGGTTTAAACCTCCAAACCACAGAACTGCATGACAACAGGAACATGTGGGGGATCTCTGTGTCAGAGACACAGAGGAAATATTGGAAGTCCAGGATGATTCAGAGATTCAGAGATTAACTGAGGGTCCAGGATGTTTCTTGATGGAACCCAGCAACGTTCCTCCGGACCGTAGCCCTCCCAGTCTACGAGGAACTGCCACCCTCTGCCCACACGTCTCTCGGCCACAATGCGGCGAACGGTATAAGCCGGACCCCCCTCTATGAGTCGGGGAGGCGGAGGTGGTTTCTCCACCGGGGCGAGGGAACTGACGAGCACTGGTTTCAGACGGAGACGTGAAACGTGGGGTGGATGCGCATCGAGCGCGGCAGTTGCAGTCGAAAAGTGACTGGATTGATCTTTTTTATGATCTTGAAGGGTCCCACAAACCGAGGTGCGAGTTTTCGGGACTCGACCCGCAACGGAAGGTCATGCGTAGAAAGCCAAACCTGCTGACCAACTCTATAGGGTGGTGCGGCTCGACGATGCCTATCAGCCGTGGCTTTTTGTTTAGCCGATGCCCATATGAGAGACGAACGCACTTGTCTCCAGATCGACCGACACCTCCGCACGAAAAATCCTGCGGAGGGCACCTCCACCTCCCTCTCCAGCTCAAGAAAAAGAGGTGGTTGATAACCCAGCTGAGCTTCGAAGGGGGAGAGACCGGTGGAGGCGTTACGTAGCGTGTTATGAGCGTACTCCGCCCAGGCGAGGTGACGACTCCAGTAGGTGGGCTTAGACGCGGCAAGGCAGCGAAGAGTACTCTCTAGAGTAAATCCGCGAGAGGGCGTCAGGTTTTACGTTTTTGGACCCTGGACGATATGTGATGATAAAATTAAATCTTAAGAAGAACAGCGCCCACCGCGCTTGCCATGAATTACGCCTCTTAGCCAGCTGAACATACTCCAGATTTTTATAGTCAGTCCATACCGTAAACGGATGTTCCGCTCCTTCGAGCCAATGGCGCCACTCCTCCAAAGCCAACTTGACCGCAAATAAGCGCAGGGGTGCATTTTGCGGTCAAGTGGCGAGCATTGGGACAGAATGGCTCTGGTGCCTAGCTTGGAGGCGTCCACCTCTACCACAAAGGGAAGGGAGGGATTGGGTGTGACCAGGATGGGTTCGGAAGTGAATCTCTTCTTCAATTCCATGAATGCTGCCCCCGCCTTGGAATTCCATTGGAACTGGCCGCCATGACTTTTCTTAGAAAGTGCAGTAATAGGCGCTGCTACCGCACTAAAATTGCGAATGAATCGCTGATAAAAATTCGCAAAACCTAAAAAACGTTGTACCTGTTTTATGGAAGACGGCGTGGCCAAGTTTACCGCGGAAACCTTTTCCGGATCCATCTGTACCTTACCCTCTTTTACAATGAAACCCAAAAATGACACAGAGCTAGAGTGAAAGACGCACTTCTCTGCTTTCACAAATAATTGGGCCTTGAGAAGAGCCAAAAGAACCTGACGAACGTGACCGACATGTGTGGTAAGATCGGGTGAAAATATTAAAATATCGTCAAGATAAACGAAGGCGAATCTTTCCAGCATCTCCCTCAGCACATCGTTAACTAACGCCTGAAACACCGAGGGGGCGCTAGTGAGCCCGAATGGTATAACGAGATATTCGTAGTGGCCGCTGTGCGTGTTAAAAGCGGACTTCCAATCGTCGCCTTCACGAATGCGAACGAGGTTATAGGCGTTACGTAAGTCCAGCTTCATGAAGACAGACGCCCCCTGAAGACGCTCGAAGGCGGAGTTCATAAGGGGAAGGGGATACCTGTTCTTCACCATTATGTCGCTAAGGGATCTGTAAGCAATACTCGTATTAAGCAAGGTCTGAGACCTCTGTCTTTTTTTTTACAAAAAAAAAAACTGCCCCTGCAGGCGAGGTGGAAGGTCTAATGAACCCATTAGCCAAGGCCTCCTCAATATATTTATGCATGGATGCGCTCTCAGGAATGGATAAGGAGTAAAGAGACCCTCTAGAGGGGGTAGTGCCTGGGTATAGCTCTATGGCGCAGTCATATGGTCTGTGAGGTGGTAGTGAAGTGGACCGTTGTTTGCTGAATGTCTCTGCATGATCGGCGTACTGTTTAGGGACATTATCGGGCAGCTGGAATTCGAGCGCCCCTCCCACTTCAACATCCTCAGTGTCCGAGACAGAGTGGATCTCCCAATCGATCTCTGAATCGGACGTCAACTCCTGCCACGCAGGAGGTTGCTCTGCAGAGTGATCCCACTCTAAGCTCTCCTGTCCATTCTCGGAGGGAGCGTGAGAGGACTCCTGTTTAACGGAGTCATCACTCTCTGAGGCACTCAACCGCCCCTGAATCAATAAACGCTTTGCAGTGAATGCGGCGGTCGTTCCAGCGTAAATAAACCGGGAGGAAGGTCCGAGGGTAATAAAAATTTAGTCCCGCTAGGCGACTCGGTTCCCCTAGCGAGACACCTCTTTTCCCGAAAGTTTGGGACAGTGGTCCTTTAAATGGCCCCTCCTCTTACAGTACCTACACCACCACTCACGAGACTTAGCATCCCCTGTTTCGCGCATGGAGGAACCATCGACCTGCATGGACTCCTCCTGCTCAATGGGAGCTAAAAACGGAAAGTGAGCCGGCGCTGGCGTGGGAGAGGAAGAGTAACGGGCTGGGCAATGTTTAAAACCCTTATCGGCCCTCTCCTTTTCTCTCTCTCTAAACCGGTTGTCTAACCGAATGGCCGCAGATATCAGAGCACCGAATGTAGCGGGTGGTTCGATACCCGCAATGGCGTCTTTTATGGGTTCTGATAGGGCGTTCAGGAATAGTGCACAAAGAGGCTAATCGGCCTATCCTGTCACCCCCGCGAGAGCACGGAAAGTAATCGCAAAGGCCGCCACGGTGTCGGTGCCCTGACGAAGACGGGTCAAACGCATGGCAGCTTCCTTGCCAGAAACGTCTTGATCAAAAAACGGACACCATCTCCGCCATAAGCCTCTCTGTGTTACTCACGATGGGTGAATCTGCCCTGATCAGTGGGTCGGCCCATGCGAGAGCATTCCCAGTTAAGAGAGAGAGAATAAAGGCTTGGGCTGTATTTAAAAAAAAATTAAGCACTGCGTTAAAAACCCCTGACACTTTCCTGACTCCCCGCTAGCGGGAGTTGGAGTTTTGGTTCCCTAGCGTTAGATGGAACTGACGGGGGAGTGGACTGTGTGGGTGCTTGTGCAACTGGAGGTGGATCTGCCCTGAGAGAGAGAGTCCGGATATTCTCTGACAGATCTCACAGAGCTATTGCCTGCAGTTGCATCTGCTCGTGCAACGCTTGCTGCGAATATTGCAGAGAACGAATACTCTCTCTCTGGTCCGCCAGGACTGCCTCCTGAGTAGCTATGACCCCTTTCAGATTTGCAACTATCGCTGGAACTTCCCCTGTGGCTTCCATGTTCTGTGGGGGATCTCTGTGTCAGAGACACGGAGGAAATATTGGAATTCCAGATGCGATAGCTGTGAAATCTTAAAGTGTTCGAAAGAACACCACTGAGACGGACAATAATCCGTAGTGGAATAGAATAAAATAAAAGAACACAAATAACCTCGCGATAAGAACGAGGAACTCGATCTCCGAGCAAAAAACAAAGAAATAAGCTGTAACGCTTATCTAACTCCTGTTTGTGGAGCGAAACAAAAAGGAAACACAGAGAACTCAACAGTCCCCAAACTTTTGGGGAAGAGCACTCTTAGCTGAGAGTGGAAAACCAAAAGAAACGAGAAAGCCTCTGCTCTGAACTCGAGCGAAAAGACTTGCTTTCTTTCTAAACTTCCTAACCCTTTCTTTTTAAACTAGCTTTCTAACTAATTTCCTATACCTTTTTTACCGGCTCGACTGTTACGTGGAATAGGCAGGAAGCGGGGTATAAATAGTCAGCGGAAATGAATGGCAGGTGAACTCACTTATGACGAGGCGAAAGCAAAACCCCGTAACGGAACAAAGGAAAATCCAATAGATTACCGTTAACGACAAAAAAGAATAAAGAGAACGCGGAGATAAGAGAAGGAAGGCAAGATCCATGACAACTATAGCAGGTTTCCAATCTTGCGGCAACTCTGACGTAGTTAGAGGTAACTTTTAAACAGGTAACTAATTGGAGCAGCAAGTATGTGGGCAGCAATCTTTAAAAAGAGTGGATCAAAATCATCTTCACCAGCTGATTTGTTGGGATCATGAGTGAGAAGCTTGTGGAATACCTATCTTTCAGAAACTGGTAGTCAGGAAAACATAAAAGTGGGGGCACTAGGAATGCGGGGGGGGGGGGGGGGGGGGGGGGGGTTAGGGCAGGAATCTGTGGAATCAAATATGTGACCTACATTAGCAAAATAATTATTGAAAAGTTCGACCATATGTAGTTTGTCAGTAACAATCAGTTCTTCCACTTTAAGGGCAGAGGTGATTTTACTCTCCATGGATATTCACTTTTAGCTCTTCTAATGGCCAGTGTACATTTATTCCTGATCTGATGAAAGACCAGCCAATCAGATGGAAGTTTGGATGACCGTGCTGAGCTCCAGGCTCTGTTTTTATGGTTATGATAGAACCAGGGGCTGTATCTATTCTTGGTCCTGATTTTCTTACGTGGGGCATGTTTGTTTATAACAGTTTTCAAGGATTCTTTGAAAAAGAGCCAGACATTGTCCATGTGCGGTATCAGATAAATTCTGTTCAATTGCACAGCAGTTAGGTCAGCTAAGTAGTAAAGTATACAAAACTTCCTTATTTTCTACAGCATCACTGGAATCTATACAAAACCAATATACTATACAGTGAGCGCCATAATTCATTGGACAGTGACACAATTTATGTTATTTCGTTTTTTTACTCTAGCACTTTGAGTGTGAGAGAATACAATGACAATGAGGTTGAGGTGCAGACTGTCAGTTTTAATTTGAGGGTATTTTCATCCATATCGGATGAACCGTTTAGAAATTATAGAACCTTATGTACATAGTCCCCCCCATTTTCGGGCATCAAAAAATATTGAACAGTTTAACATAATGTAACATAAAGTAATCAATCATTTTAAATATTTGGTCGCATATCATTTGCATGCTATGACTTCCTGATGCCTGTGACCCAACAATATCAAAAGACTCTTGATATTTTATTTTCTGGTACTCCTGCAAGCGATACTCTGCTGCCAGATATGCAGTAGTTATGGATGGATCACTTTACGGGTTGTTTCTCCTGACAAAGTTTTCTATTGAACTTTATTGGAAAAATAAGTCAGGAGAAAAAACCCTTCAAGTTATCCATCCATATCTACTGAATATCTGGCAGCAAAGTGATGGTTTGAGGCTCGTTTTATACCTCGGAACCTTGATGATTTACAGCTATTTCGCCAACCATGTATTCCATACTATTCTAGCATAATTTACAGCTAAATCTAGTCCCACCCCCCAATTTCCATAGAGATCCATTCAGATGCAGAGAAGTTATAGTATTGCTTGTAAGGGTACCAGAAAATAAGATATCAATATCAATAGATATAAAAAAATCCAGAGATAACCCTGCTCCGAAGCAGGGCCAGCTAACCCTAGGTTAAAGTCGGGTTCCCCTTTGGAACTTACCAGTGTGAAACGTTTCTAAAACGAGGGTTAACAGCCCAGTTAACCTAGGGTTAAAATGATTCTAGAATGCATTTAGCCCAGGGTTGAGTGCAGTGTGAAAAGCCCTTAAGAGTCATTATGTAAATTACTCCAGCCGCAAATAGCCATATTTAAATGATTTTGCGTGTTTGGAATGGTTGTACTGTAAGAAAACGATGAAAAGACTGGCAGCAATGTTGCCGTTTTTATGTTTTTTTTTTATAGTGTAAGTATATCAACGTATCTTTCCATTTTAGCACACACAGTCCTCTTTACACCTCATTAGTTAATCACCTTTTACGATTTTCTGTGGGTGGTAACAGTTTTACTCATGTTTTTGTACATGGAAACCTTTAAACCCCTGATTGCACTGGTTACTACAGGCCTCCGATTCTGCTTGTTAGCTAACATTGTTTGGGGTTGACTGCCATGAAGAGTTCCTGTTGGCCTGGTGTTGACTGACCAAGTGTAGTTTGTTTTGTGTTGTTTTGTTTTCATGATTCCAACCAAAAAAACAACAACTTCTGAAGACTCCTCTTTAGAGGGAGCAGGTCGCTCATGGAGGAAGCACATTCTTGAGCTGACCCTCAATCAGAGTGGTGAGAACTGCACCGTCCACTCTACCTCCAGCCAGCTAACCTCTTCTCTGTTCTGTTTCCACCTACATGCCTACATTAGACACACAGGCACTCTTTCTTAGGCAATAGCTGTGCATATTAGGTTAGACGGCAGTGAAGTAGCTCCTCTTGTAACACCTGGGAGTCTGGTGTGAAGACAATCTGGCCAGTCATAAGCACTCATTTTTCAGTTACTTAACTGGGAGAGAGAAAACCAGGGTAGGATTTGGATTCGAGGTCCAGATTTGAATATCCATGCCGGACATCCTTGTGAAAATTCATTGAATCACTGTCTCTGAATCACTGATTTTATTTATTTTCATTTGGTGAGTTTCTATGCTCTGATATTTCTCTGAAACTCAATGAATCTCTCAGAAAAAGTTATTCTGGTTAGTTTAAATTCTCCAGGCATGCAGTTATAGTAATTTCTGTTACGTCCGCTTTTTGTTATCGCCAACCCCGCTTCCAGACCATCACCTTGCTCTCCCTCTCTCTTGTTGTTTGCTGATATTAATAAAGTGTTCCACTGGAGCTTAAAATGTGTTTTTAAAATGTGCCTTCAGGTGGATGGATCTTGCCATATTGCATCATCCCAATGTAGAGTAGGGGGGGGGGGTGTAGCTTGCACGTGTACACACACACACACACACACACACACACACACACACACACCATATCATAACACTACCTCCACCATGTTTCAGAGATGAGTGCTTTTAATCATGAGCAAGCAGTTCCTATCTTTCTCCATTCTTTCTGGTACTGGATAATACTAATCTTTCCAAAAAAGTTTATTTATATATATTTATAACCCTACAGTTTTTTTGTAATTTTTTTTTATAGCAAATTCTAACCAGCTTGTTCTGTTCTTGAGGCTTACCAGTGGTTTGAATCTTGCAGTGAACCCACTGAGGTTATGCTGGTGTAGTTGTTAAGGTTTCCAAGACTGGAATGGACCCAAATGCAGGACTCAGAGACAGACTCAGGCAAAAACCCCGGCAGGAGTGAATTTATTCAGGCAGGAAGTGACAGGACAAATGAACAAGCAGGGAACTGGTCAGGATACAGGGTTGGCGAAACTAAGCAGGACTGGATTGGAAATGGGTAGCAGCAGAGGGTAGAATGCAGGATGACTGGAATAGGGAAGGACGGACAAACTGGAATTAGACTTAAACAGATTAGAAACAACGCAAAATGGCAGAGTAACGTCAAACATATAACAAACAGACGGAACGACCCGGCAACGAGAATCACAAAGAAGCCGATACATATAGGGAAGAAGCAGGTGAAGTGAGAGATCAGTAATGAGTGCGGGCGTGAGGAATGCATAATGAGATAATGAGAGTGCGTACAGAATGCGAGTGCAGAATGCAAGTGATTTCCAAAGAGGAAACGAGCAGGGAAATCACGTCCAGCCTGCACGACATGAAAAGTAAAACGAGGTAAAAAGAAAGACATGACATGGAACGAGAGGAATGGGGAAAGCAAGGAGAACGTAACAGTAGTCTTCTTTTTATTTTATGTTGACATGTCTAGGCATGCCTTCATCCTGTAGAGTGTTGTTGATCTGGGGCTCGTTTCACGAAAGTTGCGACATGCGAGCTGCGATCGATTTCTCCTGCACTTTTTGGAGTGTTTCACGTAGAAATCGCAATTGCAAGCCACGAACGCATGTCGCAAAGCGCGTTCATGTAGGCAATCCATAAATCTGTAATCGTCTCCCCTGCCTCGTTTTTTGTATTGAACTGTCAATTATCCCAAAACGCAAACTAAAGGTGGTGCAATGGATAACAAGGTACTTTACTGTCTGTAAAATATTCAAAATATTTTAATAACCAAAATTATGTTACAATTTATTGTGTCTGACCTTAATCCAACGTTATATAAAAAATATATATTAAAACTATGTTAATGGCCAAAGCACAATTCACATTTGCCCTTTATTCTGTGTGGGCTGGCCACGGGTGTAGCCAAGGTTGCAAGTGATATCTGGGGGAGGACGATGGGGTGGGTTGAAAAATTCTCTTTGCGTTTAGATTAAATTGGAATTACGCATCATAGACTAATATAAAAATGTAATTTGAAATATTAATTGTATTTTAACTATTAGGTCTCCACAGTAGGCCTAATATAGCCTACACTTTATAGTAACGTTATGCGTAATGCTATTTGTTATATTCACATTAAACTTACCCAATGTCACCTAGAAGCCATCCATCAGTAATACAAATTGCTCACACAGTTGCTCCAAATGTAGCTGTCGTGTGTGCTCCCATTTAGTGCCAGGGTTTCACATACAACTTGTAGGCTGTGTTTAACGAGTGTTAGGCTACTTTTCTACACACAAAAGTGTGTTTGTTCTCATTCGATGCCCTGGAATTTGTGACTCATCATTTGCACCAAGAAGTTTTGGGAGACCACTCAGTGCGTAAACGTCTCCTTTCACTTGATGTCTGTGTTTTTCGTTGTTTATTCCATAACATTGTCCGATGTCTGACAACCCAGAGAAAGCTGCCGGGTGCCAGGAAGCGCAGAGCTGTCACTATTTGAAGCGAGGTAGGTAGGCCATTCTGTACATTGTTATTATATATGAAAGATCAAGAAAAGAAGTCGCATAAGTGTAATATTACATCCCTTACAAAAAATAAGTTTATAAAAGAAGGCCTACTGTATGTCTTTTTATTAACTAAATCCCAGACAGTGTAGGCTACTTAAAGTGCACTTTCATTTTACTTTGCAGAAGTAAATTCAGATCACGGTTTCAAGTAGCCTACAAGTTTAGAAGTAGAAGTAGTTCATAAATGGTAGTAGCGTATACTTAACGCTCCGTATTTAGTTCCACCCAATATGGATATCAATACCCTCAAAATAAAACCGACAGTCTGCACTAAGCTCATATTCAATGATTTATTTCAAATCCAATGTGCTAGACTACAGAGCCAAAACAACACAAAGTGTGTCACTGTCCCAATACTTTTGCATTTAACTGTAAATATACTGTACATTTGAAACTCATACATACATTAGCCTGTATATTTTACACAAAAAGGTTAGTGGGATGTACATTGAATGATAATATACAAATATGGAGGACTGTTACAGACATGCAGATATGGACATTTATGCACTCAAATGTACCATGACCTAAATTACAAAATGGCCGCCTAATAAATGTACATATTTTACTACAATCAAAACGGAGGAGGTGTAGGTTACTTTACAGGTGGCAGAGTAGTAAAAACCATACAAAATAAAGAGGCAAATAACTCATATAGAATATGAAAAAACTGCATGCGAGTGCATATTTTAAATACGAGCATTTGAAATACTGCCCCATCTGTGTGAGGGGAAGTGAGATATAACAAACACAGCATCAGGACTTACAGTTTAAAAGCTGAGAAATCCATCTTCCCGCTGATGATCGTAAAGCCGCTGATGGCCGCGAGGGAGCCGTCCCTCACATTTACACTCAATTAACTCTTCAATTTTTATACGTACGGCTACTCTCGTACACACAGCTGCCTCCTGCCTATACTCCCTACCGCTGGCGGATCTGGCAACCCTTTGGATGGATGGGGGTTGTTTCATTGTTTCTTTAGCGTGGCTGTAGTGAGTTGTGTCAGTGGTGTGGTGTCTGTACTGAGATTTTGTCCGTCGCATTATTGTGCGTATCGTAACGGTGTATGCTGGTGTCTGCAGTGGCTTTCTGTCTGCGCTGTGATGGTGTCGGTGGTGAGTTTGTGTCTGTAGTATGATGGTCTGTGGTGAGTTTGTGTCAGTAGTGTGATGGTGTCTGTGGTGGGCTTGTGTCTGTAGTATGATGGTCTGTGGTGAGTTTGTGTCTGTAGTGTGTTGGTGTCTGTGGTAAGTTTGTGTCTGTCGTGTGATGGTGTCGGTGGTAAGTGTGTGTCTGTAGTGTGATGGTGTCTGTTGTGAGTTGTGTCTGTAGTATGGCGGTCTGTGGTGAGTTTGTGTCTGTAGTGTGATGGTGTCTGTGCTGAGTTTGTGTCTGTAGTATGTTAGTCTGTGGTGAGTTTGTGTCTGTAGTGTGATGGTGTCTGTGATAAGTTTGTGTCTGCAGGGTGATGGTGTCGGTGGTAAGTTTGTGTCGGTAGTGTGATGGTGTCTGTTGTGAGTTTGTGTCTGTAGTATGATGGTCTGTGTTGAGTTTGTGTCTGTAGTGTGATGGTGTCTGTGGTGAGTTTGTGTCTGTAGTATGATGGTCTGTGGTGAGTTTGTGTCTGTGTTTGTACTGTGGTGTCTGTAGCATGTTTGTGTCTGTAGTGAGCTTGTTGTCTGTGCTATGGTTGCGGATAGTTGCCGTTGGTTAATGCGGTTGTCTTCTGTAATGTGGCTGCAGTTAGCCGTTAGCTGTACTGCAGTCGTGACTGTAATAGCCTTTTGCCTGTTGCTCTGCAGGTATTTGCTCTGCGAGTGTAAAACAGTGTGGTGACTCATCGTATTTCCCCACAGGAGTGTCTTCGACCCGGGGGTTGGGGGAATATGAAGAAATTCAATTCAACATTTCCCATTGTGTCGGAGGCATTGTGTCGGGCAATAACAAATCAACTTCTACATCATATTTCTTTTTTATTGCTTAAAAAAAAAAGTTTGCTTTTCTTACATATTTTTCAATTGTACAGATTGTTATTTAAAGTTGTATTGCTTTCCTCTACCCCCGGGAGAGAGTGGCACGTTCACCATGCTAAATATTCTGTTCGTACGATGGTAGACTAGCGACAACCCCATCTCTGACCTCTGCTGTACATCTTGTAGAGACAGAAATGATGAAAAGATGGACATGAATAACCTCCCCCCCTCTCTCCCCAGCAGCTATGAGTTATCAGTATGGAGAGCAGTGATTCTCCACAGATTATGTCACCACTGATAACCAAAGTAATGGTCATAGTCATGTACAACCTTTGGTTTACTCTGACCACTGCTCCCTACTGCTGCTCTGACCACTGCTCCACACTGCTGCTCTGACCACTGCTCCACACTGCTGCTCTGACCACTGCTCCACACTGCTGCTCTGACCACTGCTCCACACTGCTGCTCTGACCACTGCTCCACACTGCTGCTCTGATCACTGCTCCACACTGCTGCTCTGGCCACTGCTCCATACTGCTGCTCTGACCACTGCTCCCCACTGCAGCTCTGACCACTGCTCCACACTGATGCTCTGATCACTGCTCCACACTGCTGCTCTGATCACTGCTCCACACTGCTGCTCTAACCACTGCTCCACACTGCTGCTCTGACCACTGCTCCACACTGCTGCTCTGATCACTGCTCTACACTGCTGCTCTGACCACTGCTCCACACTGCTGCTCTGACCACTGCTCCACACTGCTGCTCTGACCACTGCTCCATAGTGCTGCTCTGATCACTGCTCTGTCTCACAACAGACACACAGTAAGACATTTGCAAGTATTATGAAATGTGTTGTGTCATATGTTATCGGGGTAATTTTTTTGTAGAGGGGCAGGTTTGGAGTGTCAGGTGTTCCCATAGCGTGATCAGTTTCTTACATTTTCCTTTCGTTCTTTCCAAGCTTTTAGTCACTGATGCAAGACAGCACACTGACTGAACTACTTGGCCACGTAGAGTGCAAGAGGGCTAAAATCAGGTATGAAACAGCACTGATTGTACAGCAGTCATTATTATACAGAAATAACAACCGCTCATTGACCAATCAGAATCGAGTATCCAACAAAAGCTGTGGTTTAATAAATATTAATGGCATGAACTTCAGCTGATGAAAATAAAGGCTGAGACACAGCAGGTGCTATTGCCTCAGCTACCTCTTTCATAAAGACAGTTTATCAGAGCATCAGAATGTTCCAGAAACAGGGCTTAGGGGAAGTCGGCTTCTTTGAATCACTTATATATATATATTGTATATATATATATGTTTTTTCTTCTATCAGATAGTAGGTTTGTCACAGCAGTGGAATGACCTTTGATCTTTCTCCTTTTTGTTTCCATCTTTTTTATGCTTGCCTGTTTCAGTCTGCAGTCACCGGGTCTGTGCATTAATGAGTTGCTTTTTGTTTCCGGTCCAAACAAGACAGCTTTGACTTTATCGTGCTAATTTAGAATTTATGTTATTTAGTAATTGGTATCTGTGATGGGTTTAGTAGCAGTGAATCAAAAGCAGAGGTGAGGGAGATCACCCACACAGGTGAGGACCAATAAGGGAAATATAACAAGAAAAGAAAAACAGGAACTAATTCCTGACAGCTAAACAGCTAAATGAAATCTACCCAGGAAAATAGGGCGAACTGGAATAGAATGTGTGAAACCCAAATCTAAATCTCCCAAACTCAATCCTCGAGCCCAAACAGGAAACTTAGAACAGCAAAGAGTACACCCTCGGAACGTAACACTAAGACGTCCGATAGAAGGTGAAACAAAACAAAACCACCAAAAGAAAACACTGTCTTGTAGAGAACAGCATGGAAAATAATAGCACAGAACGCTAACAGGAGGGAAACAATCCTATACCTGAGAGAAGCTATAAGCAAGTCCCTCGTGAACATAAACAAGTTAATATCACGAGGTCGCTTAAACATGGCTATACCTGGCTCAATGTACAAATGAATGATACCGGAGATGCGGAAGTGAGGAACTTAAATACCCCTCAGGTAGCAGCACAGGTGATCTGAATAATGAGCGAGGCGAAGCAAAACCCTGAGATGGAATGAGGAAAAAATCTGATGGATTCTCAATGGAAAATAAAAGACGAGAACCACAGCAGAACAGGAAAACAATACAGGACCAATGACAAGACCCCCCCATCTAAGGGACGACCGCAGACGATCCCTCAGACTGCTTGCTCCGAAAAGCCTTTATAACTTCGGGGTCCAAAATATTTCTGGATGGAACCAAACACCGTTCCTCTGGGCCATAGCCCTCCCAGTCCACTAAGAACTGCCAACCATTATCCACTTGCCTCTCCGCCAAAATGCGGTGGACAGTATACACCAGACCTCCCTCCACGATCCGAGGAGGTGGAGGTCGTCTCTCCGTAAGAGTCTGATCAGCAACGGTTTTAACCGCGATACGTGGAAGGTCGGATCAATACGCATAGAGCGTGGCAGTTGAAGACGTACCGTCACTGGGTTAATTCTCCAGATGATCTTGAACGGACCTAGGTAACACAGAGCAAGTTTGCGAGACTCAACCCGCAGCGGTAGATGTCGCGAAGAGAGCCAGACTTGCTGACCCACCCGATAGGAGGGAGTTAACCGAGGATGTCTGTCGGTGGAAGTTTTCTGAGTGGCAGAAGCTCACAAAAGCGAGGACCGAACCCACTTCCAAACCGCACGGCACCTCCGGACAAAAGAACCAGCAGACAGCACCTCCACATTCTTCTCTAGTTCGGAAAAAAAGCGGGGAAAAAAGAGGAAAAAATCTGATGGATTCTCAATGGAAGATAAAAAATTAGAACGGCAGCGGAACAGGAAAACAATAACCATGAACCATGAACCAGCCAGTTCCGTTACAGAAAGACAATGAAAATATTTTTGTTGTTGTTGAGATTTTGTGTTTTTGTGTGAATTGCTCAGGGGACCTGTCTTTAGATACGCAGAGTAACTCTTCAGTGCACTGTGAAAGTGGAACTCTGGTTCAGACTGCACTAAATGTCTCCCAAATTTAATTGTTCTCTTTTTGATGGGAATCAGTAAAGAGTGCATGCCGGGGATTGATTTTTATTTGGGATTTACGATGAGCTCAAGTTTCACTGCCGTGAAGGGGGGAATTGGTTGACTTATGTTGTTAAAGCTTTAGACAGATTTTAATTGAGGGATTGTTAGGGACTTTTCTCTTTCCCTCTCTGTCTACTCAAGTTAATTATCATTCTTTCTCTCTCCATCCCTCCATTTTTTTTTACATTTCTCTATCTCTCTCTGCTGCTTTCTCGCTTTCTTTCTACATCTCCCTCTCTCTCTCTCTCTCCCCAGTCCCCGTGTGTCTTTCTGACAGCCACGAGTCGTATTCCCTATTCAGACTCCACCTGCCAATCACCTGTCAATTACGAGGCTAACCCGCCAGAGCGCCCGTTCCTCCCCAACCCTCCCACCCGCCGCCATAGCGCTAACCTTACAGCTCCACTGACTTTGACAGCAGATGTGCACAAATCAAGTGTGCTCAAAATGCCCTATTTCTATTAATTTATGCATTTAATTTTCATGGAAGGCCCTTTGGCCAGCTGCCAAGCAACAAGCCGTGCCACAGTGTGGGGGGAGGGTGGATGGGGGACTGGGGGGGGGGGGGATTTCCACGCGTGAGGTTTTTTTGGCGCAGTTGGAGTAGGCGAGCTCCTGGTACAATGTTGTCATAGCTACAGAAGCACATCCAAGAGAACGGCAATACAGGGAACTGACCATAAGGGAGGGGGGGTATTCTACAGGGAACACACTGAACTGGGCCTTACTACAGAAAATACACAAACAATGGTCACTTCAGGAAATTCAATGAAGGGTCACATGGCAAGAATAGTGAGGGTTGAAAAGGTAAACACAGAGGGTTAGCCACAGTACATAAAACACAGAGGGTTAGCCACACTACAGGAAACACAGAGAGTTAGCTACACTACAGGAAACACAGAGGGATAGCCACACTACAGGAAACACAGAGAGTTAGCCACACTACAGGACACACAGAGGGTTAGCCACACTACATGAAACACAGAGAGTTAGCTACACTACAGGAAACACAGAGGGTTAGCCACAGTACAGGAAACACAGAGGGTTTGCCACACTGCAGGACACACAGAGGGTTAGCCACACTACAGGAAACACAGAGGGTTAGCCACAATACAGGACACAGAGGGTTAGCCACACTACAGGAAACACAGAGGGTTAGCCACAGTACAGGAAACACAGAGGGTCAGCCATACTACAGGAAACACAGAGGGTTAGCCACAGTACAGGACACACAGAGGGTTAGCCACACTACATAAAACACAGAGGGTTAGCCACACTACAGGAAACACAGAGGGTTAGCCACAGTACAGGACACACAGAGGGTTAGCCACAATACGGGACACACAGAGGGTTAGCCACACGACATAAAACACAGAGGGTTAGCCACACTACAGGAAACACAGAGGGTTAGCCACACTACAGGAAACACAGAGGGTTAGCCACAGTACAGGACACACAGAGGGTTAGCCACAGTACAGGAAACACAGAGGGTTAGCCACACTACAGGACACACAGAGGGTTAGCCACACTACAGGAAACACAGAGGGTTAGCCACAATACAGGACACACAGAGGGTTAGCCACAGTACAGGACACACAGAGGGTTAGCCACACTACAGGGAACACAGAGGGTTAGCCACAGTACAGGACACACAGAGGGTTAGCCACACTACAGGAAACACAGAGGGTTAGCCACACTACAGGAAACACAGAGGGTTCGCCACAATACAGGACACACAGAGGGTTAGCCACAATACGGGACACACAGAGGGTTAGCCACAGTACAGGAAACACAGAGGGTTAGCCACAGTACAGGACACACAGAGGGTTAACCATACTACAGGAAACACAGTGAGGTATCCAGGCTGCTAAAGGCAATGCATGGTTAACATGCATTAGCGCTTTAGTCATGTTGCACATACACATAGGCCCCTTTCACACATGGAACCCATAACATTGCCGGCTTCAATTACTAGGGTTAGGTAGTGGTTTTCCCCATTCAAACATAGGTGTTCTATACGGAAGATTTCCGAGTCGAGTCGGTTCACACATGACATGACCATTCCGGATAGATTAGACGAGGCGCTAGGCTGGATGCCTGTACTCCGAAGCAATGCAGGACAATTAAGGTTACGTTAGTTCGTCTTTAAAATAGCCTGGTATTTTGCTGAATAGTTTTAGCAGAGATGTATTAATTCAACCAGTTGAAGAGTGAGTTTTAACATAACTTATGGTCACATCTTTTACTAATATTGCTATGTTATGTGATTGCAAATTTCAAACATTAACAATGGAAGCATGGATCAGCTAAAAAAGCTATAAAAAATATCTATATGAGTTGTTTTCTGTAAAATGCAACAAAAATAATTATGTTAGCCAAGTTAAATAGTCAGCTATGTCTGCCATTGATTACTACATTGGGTAAAAGCTACTTAAAACTGGATGTGCTGACGTGGATGTTTACCAGGGATAAGTATTGCATAGCACACAAGCAATTCCTGAGGCAATGGTAACAATTTTATTCTATAAATAGTGACACTGTTTATTACATTCCTAAAATAAATGTTCACATTTCCCTCATAAAATCACATAATCCAGCTCCAATCCAGCCTGCAAAGTTTCATATTGCAAGAATTGTTGAGAGGGCAGATTCAGTAAAGTATTTATTAAAGAAATTGTGCCAGTGACAGTCTTCCGGAAATCTTACTAAATCCTGTTCCGGAAAATTTCCGGAACATTTACATGAGGGCGACATGGAAAATTTCCGGAACATTTACATTGAAAGGGGCTATATACGCACTGATCTGGGAATTTTGCTTCCCCAGGTATGAGACTACTGCTCACATAACTCAGGTTAACACTCTGGGGTCTAAGCCTATTTTTCCAATTTTTTGGTACCCTCGGATAGTTACTATTACATATATGTAAGCCTATACGGCACTATCAGGTGTTGCATATCTTTTTTTCAACACAAACTGGTCCTGTGTGATATTTTATCATAGATCCTTTTTAGGAGACTATATTTATGCCAAAATGACCACAAAAGCATAATATTAGCATTACAGAACAACCTTAAATATACTTACAAAAGGGTCTGCCTATAGTCTATCACCTTTGTGTAGGAAACGATGAGTAGCAAGGTAGCTTGCATCCCACTGCACAAAAAAATGCCCCCAGTTAGCTCATCGATATAGAAACCTCTGGTTGGTCTAGAAACACATGGGTGGACTCTACAATCTCTGGAGATTTCTTGGGACACTCCTGTTGCTCGTTTTGATGGTGTTGCCGAATTGTCCAGTCAGGATATTTTTGTTTATGGTCGTCACCATGGAGACGCATTGACAACATAATCTCAAATGTCCGTTATATCTGCAGCTACAAAATTACCATCATTCTTCACCGGAGTTGAAGATATCAAGACTGAACCAGGACTGCAGGCAATCCTGAAAAGGCTGCCAGGGAAGGGAAGGAGAAGAGAATGCGGGGGGGGGGGGGGGGGGCGTGAGCGACAGCCTTGTTCCTACAGCTGTTAGACTGCTTGACATCTCGGACATCTCGGGACAGCGGAGGCAGATGGGGAGCTGTTGTTTTTTATGCTCAATTTTGAATCATGACTCATACCTTCACTTTAATTCACTTCATTAGTTTGATTAATTCAATGATTTTATTGAATGTCTTTGTTTGATATGTTTGTTTGTGTGTTGTGGGTCTTTTGTTGTTGTTGCTGGTGGCTACAACTAAAGTTCCTTAATGGGAAAATAAAAGTTATTCTATTTTATTCTATTCTATTCATAAGCCCTATACATACCCAAAATAACTGCAAAAAAACTGAGTTTGTTGGCAGGATGCGAAAGCAAAAATACAAATTTTGCTTGTAAATTCATAAAGAAAAGAAAATATATTTACACATATGCACATGCATACACACACACACACACACACACACACACATACTCACATGTGCACACACACACACACACACACACACACACACACACACACACACACACACACACACACACACATACACACACACACACACACACACATGTACAAAGAATTTGGGTAAGCGCAAATTACACTGAGCTATTCTGAGCCCTTGAGGTGAACATGAACTCTCTTAAGAGAGACGTTCTTGCAGTGAAGGATTATGGGTGCTTTCAGAGCCAATGAGACATAGCAGAGCCAGCGGAGGTGAAAGCAGAAAATGTCCAGGCTTCCAGCCCGGGATTCCTGCCCAAATGCAGTCACTGAAAAAAAGAATCACTGTAATGCCGAAGTTAGCCTAAAACCATGAAGTCATCACTCCAGACGAACGCGGCTTTCTGCTTGGGCTCTCGTTAAAGGCCATGTAAATTTTTTTACTTCCATTATTCCCGTCCAAGAGTGAGATCCATCCAAACTGCGCAAGTATGGGTGGGATGGGGTGATAGAGGGAGGAAGAGGGAGGAGGTAGAGGGCGTACGTAGGGGGGAGTGGATTCCGCCTCTCCGTGTTTAGTCTCCGATGAGGACATTTGTCAGAGGCTGGAGAGGCACTCATTCAATTATTGTGTTTACTTCAGTGCGAACAGAGTAGTGCTGACAGCCATATTGATTTGTTCACTTCCGCACCCAGCCTTAAAATGGCTTCTATGTGAAGAGAAAAACCAAATGTCGCTGATGTCGATATGTGTGTGTGTTTGTATGCCTGTGTGTCTTGGTATGTGTGTGTGTGTGTGTCTGTGACTGTGTCTGTGTGTATATTTGTGTGTGTGTGTGTGTGTGTATTTGTGAGTGTATGTTTGTATGTATTTGTTTGTGTATATGTGTGTGTATGTGTCTGTGTGCATATGTTTGTGTGTGTGTGTGTGTATTTATGAGTGCATGTTTGTATGTATTTGTCTGTGTGTGTGTGTGTGTGTGTGTGTCTGTGTGCATATTTGTGTGTGTGTGTATTTATGAGTGTATGTTTGTATGTATTTGTCTGTGTGTGTGTATTTGTGTGTTTATGTTTGTATGTATTTGTCTGTGTGTGTGTGTGTGTGTATTTGTGAGTGTATGTTTGTATGTATTTGTCTGTGTGTGTGTGTGTGTGTGTGTGTGTGTGTATGAGAGAGTGAGAAAGAGAGAGCGAGAGAGAGGGCACTTCTCCTGGTTCTGATAAAGAGAGGCTGAAGGAAGGGGCACAAAGGGTTCAGCAGCACTCAGAATGAGGGGAAACAGCTCTACAAAACACATTCTACAAAAAATTACAATATACTCTGCTCAAAGAAATTCAGGGAACACAAATCACACATCGCAGATCTCGATGAACTAAATATTCAAGTTGAAAATCTTTATTGATTACATTGTGTAATTTGTTGAGAATAAAATGATGTAAGAACAGTCAATGGAAACCAAAATCATTAACCCAATGAGGGCTGGATTCAAAATTACAAATATTTGGGAATTTGGTTAGACAAAAACCTAAATTTTAAATGCCATATCGACTACCTTTCAAACTAATTAAAATTCACACTGGGTTTTTTGTACAGGCTAAAGGCCTGTTTCTCTATGGCATCAAGAAAACGGTTAGTTGCTAGCCTATTTTTGCCTCAGCTTGACTTTGGTGATACTATCTATAGGTCCGCCTCCTCCTCCACCTTATTCAAGCTCGACCCCCTGTATCACTCAGCCCTGAGATATATCACAAACTCTAGCTTTAGGACCCATCATTGCACTTTATACAGCATGGTTGGTTGGTTATCCCTCACTTTGCGTAGGTTACAACATTGGTACACTTTAATTTATAAGATTATTTTAGGCAAATTTTCTATGTACTTAAGTCTAAAATTTTTATGTGTGCAAAGCTGTCATAACTTGAGATTGCACAAATGTCTTCAGTTTAAAGTACCCTCTTTTCGCACAGAGGCTGGGAAAACAAGTTTGTCCTATAGTGGTCCTTGGTTCTGGAACGAGCTGCAGGCCAAGCTCAAACTCGATTCACTTATTTCATTAAATGATTTTAAACTGAGAACTATGGATGTTCTCATGGTTAGCTGCAACTGTTTTAAGTAACACAGTTGTCTTGGCTAGGTCTCATTTGTAAAAGAGGTTTTAATCTCAATGTGACTTCCTAGTCAAATAAAGGTTATAAAAAAATCACACCAAAAATCAAAGTGAAAAATTAAGATCACAGGCTGATCCAACTTCAATCACGACAATGAATTTCATCACGACAACTCATAATGTGGCTCAGTAGTGTGTATGGCCCCCACGTGCCTGTATGCACTCCCGACAACATCTGGGCATGCTCCTGATGAGACGGTGGATGGTGTCCTTGGGGATCTCCTCCCAGACCTGGATCAGGGCATCAGTGAGCTCCTGGACAGTCTGTGGCGCTACTTGGCGGGGGTGGATGCACCGATACATAACATCCCAGATGTGCTCAATTGGATTCAGGTCTGGGGAACGTGAGTGCCAGTCAATGGCATCAATGCCTTCGTCATCCAGGAACTGCCTACACACTCTGGCCACATGAGGCTGGGCATTGTCCTGCACCAGGAGGAACCCAGGGCCAACTGCACCAGCATAAGGTCTGACAATGGGTCTGAGGATTTCATCCCGGTACCTAACAGCAGTCAGAGTACCGTTGGCTAGTACGTGGAGGTTTGTGCGGCCCTCCAAGGATATGCCTCCCCAGACCATCACTGACCCACCACCAAACCGGTCATGCTGGATGATGTTGCAGGCAGCCTAACGTTCGCCATGGCATCTCCAGACTCTTTCACGTCTGTCACAGTTTGAACCTGCTTTCATCTGTGAAAAGAACGGGGCGCCAATGGCGAACCTGCCAATTCTGGCGTTTTCTGGCAAATGCCAATCGAGCTGCACGGTGCTGGGCTGTGACCACAGGTCCCACTACAGGACGTCGGGCCCTCATGCCACCCTCATGGAGTCTGTTTCTGACAGTTTGGTCAGAAACATGCACACGAGTAGCCCATTGGAGGTCATTTTGTAGGGCTCTGGCAGTGCTCCTCCTGTTCCTTCCTGCACAAAGGAGCAGATACTGGTCCTGCCGCTGGGTTGTTGCCCTTCTACGGCCCTGTCCAGCTCTCCTCATGTAATGGCCCGTCTCCCGTTATCTCCTCCACGCTCTTGAGACTGTGCTGGGAGACACAGCAAACCTTCTTGCAACGGCACGTATGGATGTGCCATCCGGGAGGAGTTGGACTACTTGTGGAGCAGTGCTTAGAGCAGTAGTGTGGAGCAGTGGTCAGAGCAGCAGTGTGGAGCAGTGGTCAGAGCAGCAGTGTGGAGCAGTGCTTAGAGCAGCAGTGTTGAGCAGTGGTCAGAGCAGCAGTGTGTAGCAGTGGTCAGAGCAGCAGTGTGGAGCAGTGGTCAGAGCAGCAGTGTTGAGCAGTGCTTCGAGCAGCAGTGTGGATCAGTACTTAAAGCAACAGTGTCGGGCCAGCGGGGGTATTTTTAATCATGACGTTTGCCTGTATTCCACTTTAATTCACATAATTAGTTTGATTAATGCAATGATTCTATTGAATTTTTTTATTTGATGTGTTTGTTTGTGTCTTGTGGGTCTGCCTCACTTTTTTGCTGTTGCTGGTGGCTACAACTGAAGTTTCCTAACGGGAAAATAAAAGTTATTCTATTCTTGTAATAGCTTTATTGTGGCGGATGATCAAATGCGAAGGTGGGGCGATCAGAACAAATCATTCACACAGTGAGGACCAATAAAGGGAGTAAAACAATAAATGCAAAAAAAGAAAAGACAGAAAACTACTTCCTTGGGGCTAAACAGCCAAACGAAAATCAACCCACTAAAATAGGGTGAACTCGAATAACGAGTGAAACACAAACTAAATCTCCCGAGCTCAATACCGGAGCCAAAATGGGAAACTTAGCAAAAAAAAGAAGACCTTCAGCACAACAGTTTGGGCGGCCGAAAAGATGTAAAACCAAAATAAAACAAACAGAAAAAAACTGTCAGAGAGAGAACAGCAAAAAATAAAATAAATAGCACAGAACGCTAACAGGAGGAATAATACCTATACCTGAAATAAGTAACAGCGTTTAATATCACAAAGTCGATAGTACCTGGCTATACCTGGCTCAATGCAATGTCGAGTGACAAAGAAGCACCGGGGAAGCGGAAGTGAGGAACTTAAATACCCCGCAGGTAGAAGCACAGGTGAAAACAATAATGAGTGAGGGAAAGCAAAACCTCAGGACGGAACGTGGAAAAAATCCGATAGATTCTCAATCGGAAAACCAGGACGAGAACCGCAACAGAAAATAAACAAAAACCCATGAACCATGACAATTCTATTCTATCCTGTTCTATTCTATTCTATATAATTTAATAATTTTTTCTTCATTGTTTGGTAATATATTTTTTTTTAACTTGAACAGTTAGGACAATAAAGCACATCTGAGTTTGAGCACAGCATCTAAATCACCTTTATTCCGATGCTGTGATTAGTTATCCATATAGATT
Source organism: Ilyophis sp. 1 JC-2022 (assembly GCA_022702515.1). Classification (NCBI taxonomy): domain Eukaryota; kingdom Metazoa; phylum Chordata; class Actinopteri; order Anguilliformes; family Synaphobranchidae; genus Ilyophis; species Ilyophis sp. 1 JC-2022. The sequence goes on along the minus strand of CM040405.1, from coordinate 65,317,123 downwards.
TTACAAAACCCATTACTCCAAACCAATCAGTTTTAAAAATGAGAAAAACAAAGCTCAAAAATAAACCAAATAAACACAAGATACAAAAATTGTTGTTCACGCCATAGATATCTGTTCATATTACGGCAGTATTGCTCAGTTTACAAATTCCTAGTTTCTGGCATGGTCTATAAATTACACTACAGCACATTTAACAGATGCTTTTATCCAGAGCGAACTTACAAAAATTACATTTTTGCATACAGTCATTTCATTTATGAAGCTGGATATTTTACTTAAGCACTTCGGGTTAAGTATTTTACTCAGGAGTGCAATGGCAGAACCCCAGATGGGAATCAAACCAGAACCTTTGAGTTACAGGCCCATTTCTCTTACCGTTATACTAAAACTGCTGCCAAGTAAATTGGGCCCAGGCAGCATGCCAACTCCTGTGAGCACTTTAAAGTGATGAACCACCATCACTGGGAATATTGCATTGTGGGTAAATTGTTTGTGTATATCATAAAAACACTGTTATTCGGCCAAAACCCGACACGCAGGGGGTAATTGCTGAGGGGGTCTGTGTTTATTGTACTTATGCTTTAATAAAAGGGTCATTTAAAAGTATTTTAGCAAGTGCTGTTCTGTTCATTCTGCAATTTATCAGATCACGCACCAAATCTTCTGAAAATCATTCGCGCACAGAGGATATTCCCCTGAAGACCAGACCTGATAAAAAGGGGGGGGGGGGAGGAGAGTGAGAGGGGAGAGAGAGAGGAAGAAAGAGTGAGAGAGAAAGAGGCCGAGAGTGAGAAAGACATTAGACAGATACACGAAAAAGAAAGATTGCATTCACAAGCCAACACGGTTTTGCCTTTTGTTGTGTCCGTACAGTTCAATCCCATTTCCTACTTACATCACTTCCATTTCACATCCGTATGAATGCCTCTCTTTCTCTCTCACACAACATCCTGATGTAACTGTTTGAGACCATCCCGCTGAAATATCAGAGATGACCCAGCCAAAACACGTCTTATAATTAAATATTAATTCACAACAACAAAAAAGTGTCTGTTACTAAGCTAACGATTGTACACTTATTCCTCTTATATCACACTTTTTTTTTTACTCTTTCTTTCAGGGATGTGAGCAAGTGCACAGATTGGTGCAGCCTGTCTCATGTGACCCAGCTCAGCTCTGAGGCCATGTTCATTATTTCTCCCTTTTAGTTTATGAGTCATTTGCCGACTCATTTTGTGTTTGTGTTGGGCGAATCTAATTTGATGAGATGCAGGCTAATTCTCACTCTGTTAAGCTCGTTAAGTGGGGGGGGGGGGCAGGTTAACCATTTCCACTGCATGAAAAGCTACATAAAGGAGACGGACATTACACTACAAATCCGAAAACGGACTGTGTCTGGCCATTTGCGGATGCGTGTCTGCCGTCCGAAACTGACATAATCTCGTGCACGGAGGTGTTCTTACATAGAATTTTTCCATAAATTATGCAACAATTTATGGCTGTCCACTTCTTCTAATTGGGAATATCCGAGTCCAGAAATCCCCGATCACAGACGGGAGAGTGCAGACGTCTCTGGAAATATGTGTCGACGTGGAAAACTACCGCTCACGGCCGACACACTGCAAATTTTGCTGAGATTTAACAGGTCAGAAGTCTGCCAGAAATTCTTTATGACATGCAGTATGCTGGTGGCCAGGGGTGTTGTAGTGGAACTGACTACCCATCCCAAGGCAGGGGTGCCTCGAAAGGCCTGAACTACAAAGTTTGCTTTGGGGGGCCCACCGAGTCTGCATTTGCACAGGGCCCACAATTCCATGCTACACCCCTGCTTCTGGCTCCCTCTCTTATAGCAGACAGGATTGAACTGGAATCACATGTGGCTGTTTCTCCATCCGTGTACAAAGATGACGAAACTAGACATTACCTCAGTAAAAGCCGAGTTAATTTACGAAATTAGTGATTACCTCAAAAAAAGCAGAGTTAATTTACCGTGGTGACAAAAAAACAAAAACAATTGCAAGCAGCTACAGGGACAACTTCAGTCTTATAATTTCTGAACCTCAGAAGTTTGGCCTGCCTACAGTAGATGGCTCAGAACTTACACTACATATATTTTATAGATTTTTGTCACCTTATGTCCTCATTAGTAAGGCATCATGGGAAAAAAAAACCTCTGGGATCTGCCCCGTGACGTCGCTCTGTGTCACATCTGTGGCCTGTTCGAATGCACTTTCCTGTTTGAATGCAGTTTCCTGTTAAGGGTGGCAGGCGTGCACCTTATAGGCTGAAAATAACTCCTGAATTTAGGGCTCAGAAAGAGAGAGCATGGTTATTATGAACATATTTCTGATGTGTGGATGAACAGTTCATACGGTTCATTTGCATTGTCCAACCCAGGAAAAGATTTCCCACAATTCTTCAGGTATAGCACTTCAGGAAATGAAAATAACTCAGGGAATGTACTGAATTCAGACCTGGGTCTCTAACTTACTGCTTCCTCAGAGTTTTATGCACATTATATAAGATTATAAATTAAACCGACTGGCATTTTCACATTCAGAGACCTGCTACGCCGTTACAGGGAAGATCAAGTAATTAAAGTCCCGGCCGGATCAACACTAACCTTTCAAATACGGCATAATGAAGAAAAATATAATACTTAAAGACTTTTGGAGTTGACTTATTGCTTTGTACATTTATCTTTATATCTAATTATTTAACCTATAGCGGTCTGTCTATTTAATTAGTTAGCTGTAAATCAACAGGTAACTATGGCAACACAAGAAGCAGCACCTCACAGCCATAAAAGTGTTGACAACACTTGAATTTGGCGAGGTTATAGATACAGATGGGAAAAATATTGATAGTTATATTAAACAATCTTCAAAATATTGTTGGATGTTAGTTGGACATCAGTTAGGTGGCTAATCACAGAAGGGGCGAGGCACCCTGTTGTATGTATTCCTTAGTGCTATTGCTATTATTATTTCTTCCAAAGCCCCCCCCCACCCAGTTCTGGCACAACTGCCCGGTCGCTTTTTACGACACTTGGCACACTGATAGAGGGTTACTCCAAATGGACAGTGTTGGGGAAGCTACTTTGAAAGCATAGCTTTGCAAGCTTCCAATTACTTCACATTGGAAGGAGTTGAACTACAGCAAAGCTACCATAGGGAGAAATCTAGTTTGGTTAACTAAAGCTACTTAGAAAAAGTAGTTCAAACTACTGATCAAATTGACAATGTACATGTGATACAAAATTATAACAAAATATAATACAAAAAAGTCACATGTCAGCAAAAAATGGCACTCAATAAAGTTTATTGCAAGAAGTTCCCACTTGTTCACAGGTCATACATAAACCAAAAAAATAAAATACCCCACTATTCATGGGAAAGTGCAAGAAATGTCAGCTTTGGTTTTGTATACAATGTCCATCAGCCAGACACCTGCCTTCCAGAAACTAGAGTCCAGGTGGGGGTATTGCACCAAGCAGGATTACTCAGTTAGCCAGGTAACTTCTAAAATAGCATGCAACAACGTCTCTGAACATTTGTTAATCAATAGCAATAATCAATACTTATGACTAATTGACACCTAATATATTCAGGTTTAGTTTTACAAATTCAGAGTCAAAACATTAAAAACTATAGCCAAATATTTTTCACAGGTGAGCTGACAATCGAGCTTCCTGGAATACCCCTGAGACCTAAACCTGTCCTTAACAAAATAATCCCATCTGGCCTTTTCACAAGAACAAAATTGCAAGTTGTAGTTTCAGTAGTTAACACAAAAAATGGTTAAAACGTAATTAAACTACTTGAACCACTATGCAAATATGAATGTAGTTGAACTACCAGCCAGAAAGCTACTGCAAAATGTTGTTAAACTACTAGTTTAATTACACGTAGTTCACTACTCCCCAACACTGCAAATTAATTATGAGAGATTTTGTGCCCATTTAACAACTTGGTGGCACTACAGCAAATGGCTGATAGGCCATAATTTTCTTTAACCTACAATAAAAATATTTATTATAAAATATTTAAAATAATGACATATTATTATTTTCTGTAAATACCTTAATCTATCTCCTCCTAAACGGTTTTATCGATGGCCAAAGAACCTGACTATAGCATGTACTCGTGAATATCTTTAAAAGTTACAAACAGCTGCTATGCTTAAAAACATGTCTGCAACAAGCCAATAGAATTGCACGTGGGCGTGGCTTTCATCCAATAAGCTAATAATTCCCAAATGGTTTGACATAGACTTGGTGTGTGTATTTATATCCCTATCCTGAGGGTATCCCAAAAGAACATGCCTGATTAAACCACAATGTGATGCTATAGAGCTCAACAAATTTTAAAGGTAGAAAAATTAACTAAAAATCAGTTTTGTTTTTTTAATATTTGAAATGTTCTACAGTGACACCCTCATTAGGAACAGGCATATGTACATTTTCATCTTGTAGCACTAGCAGTCCAAGCCATAGGCAATCTAGGCAATTGCCTAAGGCAGTAACTTGCTAAGGGCAGGAAAGCGAAATTTGCATCATTTTTGAACTTGCAGCATGTTTTCTCTTTACATTTGCTTAGGCATTTTGCTGTATGTTTCATCTCTTGCATCACATTTATTCCCTCTCTTTCTCCCCCCCCTCTCTCTCTCTCTATCTCTCTTTCTCTCTCTCTCTCTCTCTCTCTCTCTCTCTCTCTCTCTCTCCTTCCATCATTGGGCAGATTACCACTCACTTGTGGTTTCGGTGTGGAGCGGCAGCACCTGGAGCTAATTATTCCAATCAAGCAGCTGAGAGTATACAATCCCAAGAAGAAGCTGCAGTTCTTGCCTGACAGCCACATAACGAGCATCTCCAGTTGTTTGCTGATGGCTCTGTGGTTGCTGCTTGATGGTTCTGTGGTTACTGCCTGATGGCTCTGTGGTTGCTGCCTGATGGCTCTGTGGTTACTGCCTGGTGGTTCTGTGGTTACTGCCTGATGGTTCTGTGGTTACTGCCTGGTGGTTCTGTGGTTACTGCCTGATGGTTCTGTGGTTACTGCCTGATGGTTCTGTGGTTACTGCCTGATGGTATGTGGTTACTGCCTGATGGTTCTGTGGTTACTGCCTGATGGTATGTGGTTACTGCCTGATGGTTTTGTGGTTACTGCCTGATGGCTCTGTGGTTACTGCCTGATGGCTGCCTGATGGTTCTGTGGTTACTGCCTGATGGTATGTGGGTTACTGCCTGATAGTCTGTGATTACTGTCCGATGGTCTGTGGTTACTGACTGATGGTATGCGATTATTGCCTGATGGTCTGTGGTTACTGCCTGATGGCTCTGTGGTTGTTGCCTTATGGTCTGTGATTACTGTCCAATGGTCTGTGGTTACTGCCTGATGGTCTGTGGTTACTGCTTGATGGCTCTGTGGTTGCTGCCTGATGGTTCTGTAGTTGCTGCCTGATGGTTCTGTGGTTACTGCCTGATGGTTCTGTGGTTGCTGCCTGATAGTCTGTGATTACTGCTTGACAGTCTGTGGTTTCTGCCTGATAGTCTGTGGTTGTTGCTGTTTGATAGTCTGTGGTTGCTGTCTGATGGTCTGTGATTACTGCTTGATAGTCTGTGGTTGCTGCCCGATAGTCTGTGGTTACTGCCTGGGGGTCTGTGGTTGCTGCCTGATGGTTTGTGGTTACTGCCTGATAGTCTGTGGTTGCTGCCTGATGGTTCTGTGGTTACTGTCTGATAGTCTGTGGTTACTGCCTGATGGCTCTGTGGTTGCTGCCTGATGGCTCTGTGGTTATTGCCTGATGGTCTGTGGTTACTGCCTGATGGTCTGTGATTACTGCCTGGTAGTCTGTGATTACTGTTTGACAGTCTGTGATTACTGCATGATAGTCTGTGATTACTGCTTGACAGTCTGTGGTTGCTGCCTGATGGTCTGTGGTTACTGTCTGATGGTTTGTGGTTACTGCCTGATAGTCTGTTTGCCCTTACAGTTTCCCCCATTCTATTTGTATGAGGGCCAGTTATTGTTTTCCTTTCCAAACCTACTGAAGCATTGTAGGGGTGCACTGCCATCTTATTTTATCTTCTCCTGTTCTTCGGTGAGTTAAATAGGGTATAATTGTAAGTTTGTTTTTTCTTTGTGTAAACCAGTGGTCCCCAACCCTGTTTCTGGAGATCTACCATCCTGTAGTTTGTAGTTTACTCCAACCCTAATAAAGCACACCTCATTCAACCGCTAGAGATCTCATTGAGCTGCTAATGAGCAGAATCAGGTGTGCCAAATTAGGGTTGAAATGAAAACCTACAGGACGGTCGATCTCCAGTAACAGGGTTAGGGACCACTTTTCTCTCAGTTATAGGCAGTGTGAGGTTTTCCCTAGGTTTCATTGTTTGTAATACATCTCATTGTTCTTTATGTTTTTATATTTCTCCACCTCCTAAACATCGCTAAGGGTCGTAACGGCATGTGTCTTCAAATTTTCCTCCTTTCTGGATATGGAGTGTGTTTTTCTTACTGTTTGTGCTTTCAGTTTTGAAGCACAGTTGTGGGCCACTGTAGGTGTGGGCGCAAATGAGGGTCATGAGCGTAGATCAAACGTGGGATAAGAAAGTTAACTATTTCAGCATCGGCATTAACATTATCAAAGCCATCTGGTGCCCAATTTGGGAAGAAAAGAAAAAAAAGAGGATGAGAGGAGTGCCAAAGACTAAGATAAGACTTAATTTCAAAAAGCAGGTCTACCGAATTTTAACTTTTTTTTTAAAGAAGAGGGCTATTAAAAAGGGACAATATCTTGGGTAAACACCCACTTTTCTCCAATCTAGCTAGCTGACAGACTATGCACTACTGCACAAAAGTTGCTATCTCTCATGTAAGGCAGGAATTAGAGTTCTCATGTACTGCTATTCATAGGACACGCTATGGAATGATGCTGACAACTTGAAATACATCTCCCACAATGCAGCAAATTGTCCGTTTTCAAAGAGAACTTGCATTGAACTTCACATTCTACCGATTTAACATTACTGAACCAAATAACTTGTCGCATGCGTGCAATAGGAATATATATATATTTTTTAAATGTTTGCACCAGACATTTTTTAATCGCATATGTGACAATACGACCCTAGTAAATGCTATATGGTGTTTTTTCATGCTCTCTCTGTACAGGTTTTCTATGTGTCTCACAGTGCTGTAAGCTATCCAGTCCATAAGCTATCCAGCCTGCAGCAGAGCCATTCTGTTTTTCTAACAAACACTAAAACCCATCAGTGATGTAGCACTCAAAATACAGCTTCCTGAGCAATGGCTGTTTAAAACATTTCTCGCTTGCCTACCTGCTTTCAGAAACTGTTTCACGCCCGAGCTCCCTCCCTCTCTCCATTTCCCCCTCTTTCCCTCCCTTCATCTCTCCCCGTCTCTCTGAGGGAATTCATTAAACTCTCGTTGGAAAACCATCTGCAGAAGAGGGGATTCAGAGCGCTCGCAGATGCAGTCGTGTGGGAAACACCGCAGCAGGGCGCACGGGTTACGCATATGGTGATGCGCGCGCGCGCAAGCAGCAGCAAAGCATTCATCTGACCTCTGAGCTGGGAAGGTGTGATGCAGAGATAAGTCTCACTCCGGGCATGTGTGTGAGAGAGGGAGTCAGAGAACACGGGTCTTACTGCAGGTTTATGTGTGTGACTTCAGGGGTGTGTGTGTGTGTGTGTGTGTATGTGCGTGCACGCCATGTGCTCCAATAAACCAGACCACTGTTGAAGCAAATATGTCTGCATGTCAGTTTTCTCCATTTCTGTTTTAGAGTCAAGAATGACCTTTGACCTTTGTGTGGGCATCTCACAGTTAACACTGAACACTGACCTCTGACCTTTGAGTGGGCATGCTACAGAAAACAGTCTGACCTCTTCACCTCTACCAACCTTGGTGAGAGACAGGACATGTTAACATTAATTGAATGCTGTGGCCAGCAGCCTCACAGGGAAGCATGACATTGATGTCACCCGAGAGGAGAGGCACTTAGTTCCAATGATGGGTGAATCCTATGGGTGATTGTACACCTGCATGGTTTAGATTATTTAGTTTTCATCTTGCTACTTTATATGTATAATGTTCTGTTTGTATCTGAAAGATGGAGGAGAGAGAGATAGAGGGGTCTTGATGTATGCACATTGTAAAATACTTTTGGCAAGACTGGATAGCACCTGTTATACTGATAAGGCCTTTCAGAAAGAGAAAGTGAGAGAGAGGGGGATGGATTGCGCAAGAGGGAGCAATAAGAGAGAGAGAAATTAGTGATATAGAGTGGGGGGGGGGGAAGAGGGGGAAGAGAAAAAATGAAAGACAGAAGAAAAAAAAAGAAAGAATTAGGGAAAGCAAGCAAGCGAGAGAGCGAGAGAAAGAGGGAGGGAGAGAGATGAGCAGAGGCATTCTAGAATAGTCTCAGTTCTTCTGTGCTGCCAAGTTCCAGTGGTGCCATATGCCTGCATTAAAGATTGAACCAAAGGCTGTTAAATTAACAGGGAAATGGAAAATGTACGACATGCAACCGTGTCCTGGCTGTGGACGGGCCACGGTGTTAAATCTTACATTTCCTATCGTTATTCTGGTGTGTGTGCGTCTGCGTTTGCGTGTGTGTGTGTGTGTGTGCGTGCGTGCGTGTGTGTGTGTGCGTGTGTGTGCATGCGTGCGTGTGCGTGCGTATGCGTGCCTGTATGAGAACATCAATGTGTGCTTATGCGCATGTGTGTTGATGCGCACGTCTGAGCATGTGCACGTCCATCTGTGTGTGTGTGTGTGTGTGTGTGTATGTGTGTGCAGCACCGCCTATTTCACCATTATCTATCCCCCTGAATGTCTCCTGCGCTCGGATCTGATTCCTCTGCTCATAAATGTCCGGTAATCTGTTCCCCCTTAATGTCCCCTGTGCTCTGACCTGATTCTTCTGCACTGAAATATCCGGTCACAAAAACCTACATTTCATACACAGCCTGTTTATACACTACAACCTGAGAGGTTACCAAAAAATCAGTTTTCAGACTGAACGATCCACAGAACAGGGTTTAGGGCTTTTCAGCTTTATTGGACAGCGCTGTGTTGAGAGACGGGATGAATGGGAGTGAGAGAGAGACATGCGACAATGGTCGAGCGGCTGGATTGTCGCGGGCCGCAATTAGCATGTACAACGGCAGCTCCCATACTGGGAGTTAAACCTGGAACCACTGAGTTACACAGTTTTCTACCCATTATAGCACATTACCCTATATATGTATGCATGCATTTTCAAGCTCCTTAAGTTCCTAGTCCCTAAGGATTCATATTTCTGAGCTTCTACTGTACTTTAGAGATTTATCGATGAGTGAAACAGCTGTCCAGGTTATGTCGTGTTTATTAAATTATAATTTTAAAGTTGTTGAGTCTGCAATGCAAGCCTTAAGTGTGTCATGTGCTTCACTGGCAACATGGCAGGGAGGAGATTCTCAGAGAGGATGTAGAGGATGCAGCGGTGATGGGACAGGTGTAGAAAAACTGGAACTCCACGTGGGGAGGAAAAGGGCTAAAAAGGGGCTTAAAAACATGACATTTCTAAGAAAGAGCAGTGAAACTTCACATGTGAAAAGTAATACTATCATTGTGAATATTTCTTGTAGTATTGTCAATCTAGACTCAAGGTTAAGAAAACATGATTGAGTAGAGCTGAAAGCCAGACTCACCGCTAGTGCAATGAATGACAACGAAGCCATTGTTTAGCCACCAGCCAAGTACTGTAAATGAAGCTCGCTCATTTGACTAAATAACCTACTGAAAATTATGTTATTGTAGCCGCGTAGATCACAACACATGTTGTTACTATTGAATATGTAATGCATAGATTTTCTCATGGGTACGTGTGTGTGCCCATGTGGGTGTGCGTGTGCGCGCGCGCATGCGTATGTATGTCTGAATGGCTGAAGGTCTGTCCATAGAAAAAACCGGAAGAAAGCACGCGCACTGACCATATGTTTAGCTAGTTCTGAACTAAATCTTCTGCCGAAAGACTACATGCAAATAGAGCTATTAAATGTGTCAGGTAGTTTTAAGTGATTAGCAAGTCTGCTTTTTACCATTAAACGCAGTAGCGGTTCGCTGTCAGACCCCGAGCCTCTCCAGTGTACGCTGCGCGTGTTTTCCTCAGAGCCACATTCGCAACCCGTGAATTGTAATGCGATGTAAATTGCTGGTAATTAGACACTTTTAAAGAGACGATTTATCTGTTTAAGCTCACTTTATGTCAGAAATAGCTGTTCATGCCATGATTAAATGTCCCATAGTCACAACCCTGGACTTTTAATGGCAGGTCAATTAATGGTTTCATTTAATGTTGTACATGGCGAATGATTCCTTTAGAGAGAGGCTCTGAAATTATAGACACAGACTGCTGAAGGTGAGGACGCCGCGCCGCTCGGACTAAACCTCCTGCGGAAAATGAAAAGTTCAGAGCGGAACGGAAGCAAATGGCAATAGGGCCAGACCTGTGCTGTCTTAAAAGGTTTTGTTCCTCCATCCATCCATCCATTTTCTAAACCACTTATTCTTCGTCAGGGTCACGGTAGGGGCTGGTGCCTATCCCAGCATGCATTTGGTGAGAGGCAGGAATACACCCTGGACAGGTCACCAATCTATCACAGGGCCCACTCACACACCATTCATGCACCGAGGATAATTTAGACTCTCAAATTAGCCTAACCTGCATGTCTTGGGACTGTGGGAGGAAACCGGAGTACCCGGAGGAAACCCACAGGGACATGGGGAGAACATGCGAGCTCCGCACAGAAGGGCCCTCAGTTGAGGTCCGAACGCAGTACCTTCTTGTTCTGAGGCGACAGCGCTACTCACTGCGCCGATGTGCCGCCCCAGGTTTTGTTTTTGCCATCAACTTTAAAAATACATTTTTTATGCTTTCCTACATCTAAATGTTAAACAACAGTAGAGAGGCAATCACAACCCACCCCCCTAACCCCCCACTCCCTGGCCATCAATCTCTGACCCCATGTTAAATTCAGCAAGCAATTATATTCATTTATCATAACTAAAACTAAAGATATACAAACATAAAAATCATATACTGTAAAAATGGTAAGTTGTTGCCGTCTATATTTTTCTTCCCACTGGGGAGTAATTTGTTAGGCTTGTTAGATTTTTTGGGGGGTTCATGCTCGGTCTTTCCTGATTCTTCCTATTTTATGTTTTTTTCCGTAAAACATCTCTGTAACAGTGTCGCTGTAAAAAAGCGATATGCAAATAAAATTTCATTGAACTAAAATAAATCCAAAGTAGGTCAGCAAGCTAATGTTGAGCATTTCTCCACACTAATGCTTATTTTCAGGCTTTCTGTATAATATGGGTTGATAACTCAATATCGGTCTTGGAAGCGTGCCAACCCCTATGAGGTGGAATCCGTCTTTGCACAATTCACTTTTTCCACCATTTTGCAGAACAATTGGATCAAAAGAAATGGCTTTGTCAATAACGTCTAAAATTGCCTTTACAACACTTCTCCAAATGTTGTGGGGCCTCGTTTATGAAAATGTTATTGGATTTAAACTTAAATGTAATCTGAAAATCATTTGCCAAGTTGTGCTTATGCTTGATTTATAAAAATAACTGAGACTGAAGATTTTTTTTTACATTGTATCCGTGTCTGAATCCGTGCCTAAATTGTTCAGATTCTGTGACATTTCACCTAAATGAACACATGAAACTAGCACTTCATGTCTTAAAACATGTTGTTTACATGCATTTGATGTTCGTCGAACAGTGAAAACTACTTTGCCCGAACAGGGACTTGAAGATTAAAAGTCTGATGCTCTACCGAGTACGTACAGTTTGGGCACGACATCTTCTCTACAGCATTCAATTTGATCTGTAGCAAATTGTCACCCGAATCAGCTGATGGTTGCAGTTTTTGCATGAGTGACATACTGTATATTGTACTAGACCATTTCCCATCCTGTTTTAGTGTGTGAGCTAACAATCTAAATGCATTGCTGAGCCAGCTAAAGGAATTAGTTAGTGTTTATTTTGTTGTGCGTCTCCCCCTGGATATCTGATAGGAGGAATGGAGTATGACAGTGGCTGGTTAATGAATGGAGGACTAGGGCTGCTTATGAGTTTATTTATGTACGTGATTTTGTATAAATTTATGCATGCGTTTACCAGTGATTTATTTTGTTTGCTTATTTATGGGTGTTTTTCTCTCCATTTTTATCTGTTCTACCAGCCCTCTGGCACAAGAGCACCAGGCTAAACAGAGACATGCCTCTCTTCTCCTCTCTTTCTCCCACTCTCTTTCTCCTCCTCTCTGAACCTTGTGTCTCCTCTTCTTCCCTTTTCTCCTGTGCTGTTCTTCTTCTCTCTGTTTTTTTCCCTTCTCTCTCTCTCCCCCTCCTTCTCTCTCCTGTTCTTTCCTTTTTTTCTGATACCATCTCTTCTCTTTCCCCTTTTTTATTCTCTCTCTTTCTCTCTCCTTTTCTTTTTATTCTATCTTCACCCGACTCTTATCGTCTCTCCCGTCTCTCCTGTCCTAACTCCTCCCTCTTTCTCTTACTGTTTCCTCTCTAACCGCCTCTTTCTTCTTCTCTCCCATGGCCTCTTCTCTCTCCTTCTTTCTTTTCTCTTTTTTTCACTCCTGTTTCTATTCCCCTCTTCTACATATCTCTGTCTTTCTTTATGTACAAGTCTTCCGGTAACTACTTCAGGTAGAGTGATGCAGACAGACAGTGTGGAAATTGCTCTCGTTGCCCAGCTGCTTTTCTGTGTAATTAAGCTAACGATCGTGACCCCTCCCCTCTCCCAGGTACACGTTAGCCTCTCTCAAACAAGGTCACCAGGACTACAAAGAGGCATCACTGCAACAAACAGGAGCTAAGCCTCAGAATGACCTGCTTAATGCTGAACTTTGACCCCATCAGCTGTGAGTGGCTAACAGTGGATTCAGTGCAGCTGTTATTAAAATTTGAAGGCTAACAGCAGAGGCTGCAGCTTTGAGAGAAAACCAAAGGCTAACAGTGGTTTTCAGTGCAGCTGTGATTTAAATATGAAGGCTATTAGTGGTTTTCTGTGCAGCTGTGATTGAAATCTGGAAACTAATAGTGGTTTTCCGTGCAGCTGTGATTGAAATCTGAAGGCTCAGCTTGAAGACCATCTCTACCAGAAGAAGCCGGATCAGCTACAAAGTGAACTGAGTACAAGTAGCTATAGCCATTGTTGTTAATTAATGGTCTACTTGTAAAGACCACGAATCATTTTTTTTTTTGTCATACTCATTACTGCTTAAAAATATACATACAGCATACTCATATAGGAGAATATGGACTGCTTGTCTCTTTTGTATGGCTCATACGTTTATACCACTTCGAAAGGAAACCCAAACCTGCACATTGCATACTTAAATTTGAAAACTAGCACGGGTCTCAATATGGCGATGTGAAAATGTAAAGAGTAACACAGGTCTCCTTTATAGCTGTGTGTAAATGTGAAGAATAACACAGGTCTCCATTATAGCTGTGTGTAAATGTGAAGAATAACACAGGTCTCCATTATAGCTGTGTGTAAATGTGAAGAGTAACACAGGTCTCCATTATAGCTGTGTGTAAATGTGAAGAATAACACAGGTCTCCATTATAGCTGTGTGTAAATGTGAAGAGTAACACAGGTCTCCATTATAGCTGTGTGTAAATGTGAAGAATAACACAGGTCTCCATTATAGCTGTGTGTAAATGTGAAGAGTAACACAGGTCTCCATTATAGCTGTGTGTAAATGTGAAGATTAACACAGGTCTCCATTATAGCTGTGTGTAAATGTGAAGAGTAACACAGGTCTCCATTATAGCTGTGTGTAAATGTGAAGATTAACACAGGTCTCCATTATAGCTGTGTGTAAATGTGAAGAGTAACACAGGTCTCCATTATAGCTGTGTGTAAATGTGAAGAGTAACACAGGTCTCCATTATAGCTGTGTGTAAATGTGAAGATTAACACAGGTCTCCATTATAGCTGTGTGTAAATGTGAAGATTAACACAGGTCTCCATTATAGCTGTGTGTAAATGTGAAGAGTAACACAGGTCTCCATTATAGCTGTGTGTAAATGTGAAGAATAACACAGGTCTCCATTATAGCTGTGTGTAAATGTGAAGAGTAACACAGGTCTCCATTATAGCTGTGTGTAAATGTGAAGAATAACACAGGTCTCCATTATAGCTGTGTGTAAATGTGAAGAATAACACAGGTCTCCATTATAGCTGTGTGTAAATGTGAAGAATAACACAGGTCTCCATTATAGCTGTGTGTAAATGTGAAGAGTAACACAGGTCTCCATTATAGCTGTGTGTAAATGTGAAGAATAACACAGGTCTCCATTATAGCTGTGTGTAAATGTGAAGAGTAACACAGGTCTCCATTATAGCTGTGTGTAAATGTGAAGAATAACACAGGTCTCCATTATAGCTGTGTGTAAATGTGAAGAATAACACAGGTCTCCATTATAGCTGTGTGTAAATGTGAAGAGTAACACAGGTCTCCATTATAGCTGTGTGTAAATGTGAAGATTAACACAGGTCTCCATTATAGCTGTGTGTAAATGTGAAGAATAACACAGGTCTCCATTATAGCTGTGTGTAAATGTGAAGAGTAACACAGGTCTCCATTATAGCTGTGTGTAAATGTGAAGAATAACACAGGTCTCCATTATAGCTGTGTGTAAATGTGAAGAGTAACACAGGTCTCCATTATAGCTGTGTGTAAATGTGAAGAGTAACACAGGTCTCCATTATAGCTGTGTGTAAATGTGAAGAGTAACACAGGTCTCCATTATAGCTGTGTGTAAATGTGAAGAATAACACAGGTCTCCATTATAGCTGTGTGTAAATGTAAAGAGTAACACAGGTCTCCATTATAGCTGTGTGTAAATGTGAAGAATAACACAGGTCTCCATTATAGCTGTGTGTAAATGTGAAGAGTAACACAGGTCTCCATTATAGCTGTGTGTAAATGTGAAGAGTAACACAGGTCTCCATTATAGCTGTGTGTAAATGTGAAGAGTAACACAGGTCTCCATTATAGCTGTGTGTAAATGTGAAGAATAACACAGGTCTCCATTATAGCTGTGTGTAAATGTGAAGAGTAACACAGGTCTCCATTATAGCTGTGTGTAAATGTGAAGAGTAACACAGGTCTCCATTATAGCTGTGTGTAAATGTGAAGAGTAACACAGGTCTCCATTATAGCTGTGTGTAAATGTGAAGAGTAACACAGGTCTCCATTATAGCTGTGTGTAAATGTGAAGAATAACACAGGTCTCCATTATAGCTGTGTGTAAATGTGAAGAGTAACACAGGTCTCCATTATAGCTGTGTGTAAATGTGAAGATTAACACAGGTCTCCATTATAGCTGTGTGTAAATGTGAAGAATAACACAGGTCTCCATTATAGCTGTGTGTAAATGTGAAGAATAACACAGGTCTCCATTATAGCTGTGTGTAAATGTAAAGAGTAACACAGGTCTCCATTATAGCTGTGTGCAAATGTGAAGAATAACACAGGTCTCCATTATAGCTGTGTGTAAATGTAAAGAGTAACACAGGTCTCCATTATAGCTGTGTGTAAATGTGAAGAATAACACAGGTCTCCATTATAGCTGTGTGTAAATGTGAAGAGTAACACAGGTCTCCATTATAGCTGTGTGTAAATGTGAAGATTAACACAGGTCTCCATTATAGCTGTGTGTAAATGTGAAGAATAACACAGGTCTCCATTATAGCTGTGTGTAAATGTGAAGAATAACACAGGTCTCCATTATAGCTGTGTGTAAATGTAAAGAGTAACACAGGTCTCCATTATAGCTGTGTGTAAATGTGAAGAATAACACAGGTCTCCATTATAGCTGTGTGTAAATGTAAAGAGTAACACAGGTCTCCATTATAGCTGTGTGTAAATGTGAAGAATAACACAGGTCTCCATTATAGCTGTGTGTAAATGTAAAGAATAACACAGGTCTCCATTATAGCTGTGTGTAAATGTAAAGAGTAACACAGGTCTCCATTATAGCTGTGTGTAAATGTGAAGATTAACACAGGTCTCCATTATAGCTGTGTGTAAATGTGAAGAATAACACAGGTCTCCATTATAGCTGTGTGTAAATGTGAAGAGTAACACAGGTCTCCATTATAGCTGTGTGTAAATGTAAAGAGTAACACAGGTCTCCATTATAGCTGTGTGTAAATGTGAAGATTAACACAGGTCTCCATTATAGCTGTGTGTAAATGTGAAGATTAACACAGGTCTCCATTATAGCTGTGTGTAAATGTGAAGAATAACACAGGTCTCCATTATAGCTGTGTGTAAATGTAAAGAGTAACACAGGTCTCCATTATAGCTGTGTGTAAATGTGAAGAGTAACACAGGTCTCCATTATAGCTGTGTGTAAATGTGAAGAATAACACAGGTCTCCATTATAGCTGTGTGTAAATGTAAAGAGTAACACAGGTCTCCATTATAGCTGTGTGTAAATGTGAAGAATAACACAGGTCTCCATTATAGCTGTGTGTAAATGTAAAGAGTAACACAGGTCTCCATTATAGCTGTGTGTAAATGTGAAGAGTAACACAGGTCTCCATTATAGCTGTGTGTAAATGTGAAGAGTAACACAGGTCTCCATTATAGCTGTGTGTAAATGTGAAGAATAACACAGGTCTCCATTATAGCTGTGTGTAAATGTAAAGAGTAACACAGGTCTCCATTATAGCTGTGTGTAAATGTGAAGAGTAACACAGGTCTCCATTATAGCTGTGTGTAAATGTGAAGAGTAACACAGGTCTCCATTATAGCTGTGTGTAAATGTGAAGAATAACACAGGTCTCCATTATAGCTGTGTGTAAATGTGAAGAATAACACAGGTCTCCATTATAGCTGTGTGTAAATGTGAAGAGTAACACAGGTCTCCATTATAGCTGTGTGTAAATGTGAAGATTAACACAGGTCTCCATTATAGCTGTGTGTAAATGTGAAGAATAACACAGGTCTCCATTATAGCTGTGTGTAAATGTGAAGAATAACACAGGTCTCCATTATAGCTGTGTGTAAATGTGAAGAATAACACAGGTCTCCATTATAGCTGTGTGTAAATGTAAAGAGTAACACAGGTCTCCATTATAGCTGTGTGTAAATGTGAAGATTAACACAGGTCTCCATTATAGCTGTGTGTAAATGTGAAGAGTAACACAGGTCTCCATTATAGCTGTGTGTAAATGTGAAGAATAACACAGGTCTCCATTATAGCTGTGTGTAAATGTGAAGAGTAACACAGGTCTCCATTATAGCTGTGTGTAAATGTAAAGAGTAACACAGGTCTCCATTATAGCTGTGTGTAAATGTAAGAGTAACACAGGTCTCCATTATAGCTGTGTGTAAATGTAAAGAGTAACACAGGTCTCCATTATAGCTGTGTGTAAATGTGAAGAGTAACACAGGTCTCCATTATAGCTGTGTGTAAATGTGAAGAGTAACACAGGTCTCCATTATAGCTGTGTGTAAATGTAAAGAGTAACACAGGTCTCCATTATAGCTGTGTGTAAATGTAAAGAGTAACACAGGTCTCCATTATAGCTGTGTGTAAATGTGAAGAATAACACAGGTCTCCATTATAGCTGTGTGTAAATGTGAAGAATAACACAGGTCTCCATTATAGCTGTGTGTAAATGTGAAGAGTAACACAGGTCTCCATTATAGCTGTGTGTAAATGTAAAGAGTAACACAGGTCTCCCTTATAGCTGTGTGTAAATGTGAAGAGTAACACAGGTCTCCATTATAGCTGTGTGTAAATGTAAAGAGTAACACAGGTCTCCATTATAGCTGTGTGTAAATGTGAAGAGTAACACAGGTCTCCATTATAGCTGTGTGTAAATGTGAAGAATAACACAGGTCTCCATTATAGCTGTGTGTAAATGTAAAGAGTAACACAGGTCTCCATTATAGCTGTGTGTAAATGTGAAGAATAACACAGGTCTCCATTATAGCTGTGTGTAAATGTGAAGAGTAACACAGGTCTCCATTATAGCTGTGTGTAAATGTGAAGAGTAACACAGGTCTCCATTATAGCTGTGTGTAAATGTGAAGATTAACACAGGTCTCCATTATAGCTGTGTGTAAATGTGAAGATTAACACAGGTCTCCATTATAGCTGTGTGTAAATGTGAAGAATAACACAGGTCTCCATTATAGCTGTGTGTAAATGTATGAGTAACACAGGTCTCCATTATAGCTGTGTGTAAATGTGAAGAGTAACACAGGTCTCCATTATAGCTGTGTGTAAATGTAAAGAGTAACACAGGTCTCCATTATAGCTGTGTGTAAATGTGAAGAGTAACACAGGTCTCCATTATAGCTGTGTGTAAATGTGAAGAATAACACAGGTCTCCATTATAGCTGTGTGTAAATGTAAAGAGTAACACAGGTCTCCATTATAGCTGTGTGTAAATGTGAAGAATAACACAGGTCTCCATTATAGCTGTGTGTAAATGTAAAGAGTAACACAGGTCTCCATTATAGCTGTGTGTAAATGTGAAGAGTAACACAGGTCTCCATTATAGCTGTGTGTAAATGTGAAGAGTAACACAGGTCTCCATTATAGCTGTGTGTAAATGTGAAGAATAACACAGGTCTCCATTATAGCTCTGTGTAAATGTAAAGAGTAACACAGGTCTCCATTATAGCTGTGTGTAAATGTGAAGAGTAACACAGGTCTCCATTATAGCTGTGTGTAAATGTGAAGAGTAACACAGGTCTCCATTATAGCTGTGTGTAAATGTGAAGAATAACACAGGTCTCCATTATAGCTGTGTGTAAATGTGAAGAATAACACAGGTCTCCATTATAGCTGTGTGTAAATGTGAAGAGTAACACAGGTCTCCATTATAGCTGTGTGTAAATGTGAAGATTAACACAGGTCTCCATTATAGCTGTGTGTAAATGTGAAGAATAACACAGGTCTCCATTATAGCTGTGTGTAAATGTGAAGAATAACACAGGTCTCCATTATAGCTGTGTGTAAATGTGAAGAATAACACAGGTCTCCATTATAGCTGTGTGTAAATGTAAAGAGTAACACAGGTCTCCATTATAGCTGTGTGTAAATGTGAAGATTAACACAGGTCTCCATTATAGCTGTGTGTAAATGTGAAGAGTAACACAGGTCTCCATTATAGCTGTGTGTAAATGTGAAGAATAACACAGGTCTCCATTATAGCTGTGTGTAAATGTGAAGATTAACACAGGTCTCCATTATAGCTGTGTGTAAATGTAAAGAGTAACACAGGTCTCCATTATAGCTGTGTGTAAATGTGAAGAGTAACACAGGTCTCCATTATAGCTGTGTGTAAATGTGAAGAGTAACACAGGTCTCCATTATAGCTGTGTGTAAATGTGAAGAGTAACACAGGTCTCCATTATAGCTGTGTGTAAATGTGAAGAGTAACACAGGTCTCCATTATAGCTGTGTGTAAATGTAAAGAGTAACACAGGTCTCCATTATAGCTGTGTGTAAATGTAAAGAGTAACACAGGTCTCCATTATAGCTGTGTGTAAATGTGAAGAATAACACAGGTCTCCATTATAGCTGTGTGTAAATGTGAAGAATAACACAGGTCTCCATTATAGCTGTGTGTAAATGTGAAGATTAACACAGGTCTCCATTATAGCTGTGTGTAAATGTAAAGAGTAACACAGGTCTCCATTATAGCTGTGTGTAAATGTGAAGAATAACACAGGTCTCCATTATAGCTGTGTGTAAATGTAAAGAGTAACACAGGTCTCCATTATAGCTGTGTGTAAATGTGAAGAATAACACAGGTCTCCATTATAGCTGTGTGTAAATGTAAAGAGTAACACAGGTCTCCATTATAGCTGTGTGTAAATGTGAAGAATAACACAGGTCTCCATTATAGCTGTGTGTAAATGTAAAGAGTAACACAGGTCTCCATTATAGCTGTGTGTAAATGTGAAGAATAACACAGGTCTCCATTATAGCTGTGTGTAAATGTAAAGAGTAACACAGGTCTCCATTATAGCTGTGTGTAAATGTGAAGAATAACACAGGTCTCCATTATAGCTGTGTGTAAATGTGAAGAATAACACAGGTCTCCATTATAGCTGTGTGTAAATGTAAAGAGTAACACAGGTCTCCATTATAGCTGTGTGTAAATGTGAAGATTAACACAGGTCTCCATTATAGCTGTGTGTAAATGTGAAGAATAACACAGGTCTCCATTATAGCTGTGTGTAAATGTGAAGAGTAACACAGGTCTCCATTATAGCTGTGTGTAAATGTGAAGAATAACACAGGTCTCCATTATAGCTGTGTGTAAATGTCAAGAGTAACACAGGTCTCCATTATAGCTGTGTGTAAATGTAAAGAGTAACACAGGTCTCCATTATAGCTGTGTGTAAATGTGAAGAATAACACAGGTCTCCATTATAGCTGTGTGTAAATGTGAAGATTAACACAGGTCTCCATTATAGCTGTGTGTAAATGTGAAGATTAACACAGGTCTCCATTATAGCTGTGTGTAAATGTGAAGAGTAACACAGGTCTCCATTATAGCTGTGTGTAAATGTGAAGAGTAACACAGGTCTCCATTATAGCTGTGTGTAAATGTGAAGAGTAACACAGGTCTCCATTATAGCTGTGTGTAAATGTGAAGATTAACACAGGTCTCCATTATAGCTGTGTGTAAATGTGAAGAGTAACACAGGTCTCCATTATAGCTGTGTGTAAATGTAAAGAGTAACACAGGTCTCCATTATAGCTGTGTGTAAATGTGAAGATTAACACAGGTCTCCATTATAGCTGTGTGTAAATGTAAAGAGTAACACAGGTCTCCATTATAGCTGTGTGTAAATGTGAAGATTAACACAGGTCTCCATTATAGCTGTGTGTAAATGTGAAGAATAACACAGGTCTCCATTATAGCTGTGTGTAAATGTAAAGAGTAACACAGGTCTCCATTATAGCTGTGTGTAAATGTGAAGAATAACACAGGTCTCCATTATAGCTGTGTGTAAATGTAAAGAATAACACAGGTCTCCATTATAGCTGTGTGTAAATGTGAAGAATAACACAGGTCTCCATTATAGCTGTGTGTAAATGTAAAGAGTAACACAGGTCTCCATTATAGCTGTGTGTAAATGTGAAGAATAACACAGGTCTCCATTATAGCTGTGTGTAAATGTAAAGAGTAACACAGGTCTCCATTATAGCTGTGTGTAAATGTGAAGAATAACACAGGTCTCCATTATAGCTGTGTGTAAATGTAAAGAATAACACAGGTCTCCATTATAGCTGTGTGTAAATGTAAAGAGTAACACAGGTCTCCATTATAGCTGTGTGTAAATGTGAAGATTAACACAGGTCTCCATTATAGCTGTGTGTAAATGTGAAGAATAACACAGGTCTCCATTATAGCTGTGTGTAAATGTGAAAAGAGTATAACACAGGTCTCCATTATAGCTGTGTGTAAATGTGAAGAATAACACAGGTCTCCATTATAGCTGTGTGTAAATGTAAAGAGTAACACAGGTCTCCATTATAGCTGTGTGTAAATGTGAAGAGTAACACAGGTCTCCATTATAGCTGTGTGTAAATGTGAAGAATAACACAGGTCTCCATTATAGCTGTGTGTAAATGTGAAGATTAACACAGGTCTCCATTATAGCTGTGTGTAAATGTGAAGAGTAACACAGGTCTCCATTATAGCTGTGTGTAAATGTGAAGAGTAACACAGGTCTCCATTATAGCTGTGTGTAAATGTGAAGATTAACACAGGTCTCCATTATAGCTGTGTGTAAATGTAAAGAGTAACACAGGTCTCCATTATAGCTGTGTGTAAATGTGAAGAATAACACAGGTCTCCATTATAGCTGTGTGTAAATGTAAAGAGTAACACAGGTCTCCATTATAGCTGTGTGTAAATGTGAAGATTAACACAGGTCTCCATTATAGCTGTGTGTAAATGTGAAGAGTAACACAGGTCTCCATTATAGCTGTGTGTAAATGTGAAGAATAACACAGGTCTCCATTATAGCTGTGTGTAAATGTAAAGAGTAACACAGGTCTCCATTATAGCTGTGTGTAAATGTGAAGAGTAACACAGGTCTCCATTATAGCTGTGTGTAAATGTGAAGATTAACACAGGTCTCCATTATAGCTGTGTGTAAATGTGAAGAGTAACACAGGTCTCCATTATAGCTGTGTGTAAATGTGAAGAGTAACACAGGTCTCCATTATAGCTGTGTGTAAATGTGAAGATTAACACAGGTCTCCATTATAGCTGTGTGTAAATGTGAAGAATAACACAGGTCTCCATTATAGCTGTGTGTAAATGTGAAGAATAACACAGGTCTCCATTATAGCTGTGTGTAAATGTGAAGATTAACACAGGTCTCCATTATAGCTGTGTGTAAATGTAAAGAGTAACACAGGTCTCCATTATAGCTGTGTGTAAATGTGAAGAATAACACAGGTCTCCATTATAGCTGTGTGTAAATGTAAAGAGTAACACAGGTCTCCATTATAGCTGTGTGTAAATGTAAAGAGTAACACAGGTCTCCATTATAGCTGTGTGTAAATGTGAAGATTAACACAGGTCTCCATTATAGCTGTGTGTAAATGTGAAGATTAACACAGGTCTCCATTATAGCTGTGTGTAAATGTGAAGAATAACACAGGTCTCCATTATAGCTGTGTGTAAATGTAAAGAGTAACACAGGTCTCCATTATAGCTGTGTGTAAATGTGAAGAGTAACACAGGTCTCCATTATAGCTGTGTGTAAATGTAAAGAGTAACACAGGTCTCCATTATAGCTGTGTGTAAATGTAAAGAGTAACACAGGTCTCCATTATAGCTGTGTGTAAATGTGAAGAATAACACAGGTCTCCATTATAGCTGTGTGTAAATGTAAAGAGTAACACAGGTCTCCATTATAGCTGTGTGTAAATGTGAAGAATAACACAGGTCTCCATTATAGCTGTGTGTAAATGTAAAGAGTAACACAGGTCTCCATTATAGCTGTGTGTAAATGTGAAGAGTAACACAGGTCTCCATTATAGCTGTGTGTAAATGTGAAGAGTAACACAGGTCTCCATTATAGCTGTGTGTAAATGTGAAGAATAACACAGGTCTCCATTATAGCTGTGTGTAAATGTAAAGAGTAACACAGGTCTCCATTATAGCTGTGTGTAAATGTGAAGAGTAACACAGGTCTCCATTATAGCTGTGTGTAAATGTGAAGAGTAACACAGGTCTCCATTATAGCTGTGTGTAAATGTGAAGAATAACACAGGTCTCCATTATAGCTGTGTGTAAATGTGAAGAATAACACAGGTCTCCATTATAGCTGTGTGTAAATGTGAAGAGTAACACAGGTCTCCATTATAGCTGTGTGTAAATGTGAAGATTAACACAGGTCTCCATTATAGCTGTGTGTAAATGTGAAGAATAACACAGGTCTCCATTATAGCTGTGTGTAAATGTGAAGAATAACACAGGTCTCCATTATAGCTGTGTGTAAATGTGAAGAATAACACAGGTCTCCATTATAGCTGTGTGTAAATGTAAAGAGTAACACAGGTCTCCATTATAGCTGTGTGTAAATGTGAAGATTAACACAGGTCTCCATTATAGCTGTGTGTAAATGTGAAGAGTAACACAGGTCTCCATTATAGCTGTGTGTAAATGTGAAGAATAACACAGGTCTCCATTATAGCTGTGTGTAAATGTGAAGATTAACACAGGTCTCCATTATAGCTGTGTGTAAATGTAAAGAGTAACACAGGTCTCCATTATAGCTGTGTGTAAATGTAAAGAGTAACACAGGTCTCCATTATAGCTGTGTGTAAATGTAAAGAGTAACACAGGTCTCCATTATAGCTGTGTGTAAATGTGAAGAGTCACACAGGTCTCCATTATAGCTGTGTGTAAATGTGAAGAGTAACACAGGTCTCCATTATAGCTGTGTGTAAATGTAAAGAGTAACACAGGTCTCCATTATAGCTGTGTGTAAATGTAAAGAGTAACACAGGTCTCCATTATAGCTGTGTGTAAATGTGAAGAATAACACAGGTCTCCATTATAGCTGTGTGTAAATGTGAAGAATAACACAGGTCTCCATTATAGCTGTGTGTAAATGTGAAGATTAACACAGGTCTCCATTATAGCTGTGTGCAAATGTAAAGAGTAACACAGGTCTCCATTATAGCTGTGTGTAAATGTAAAGAGTAACACAGGTCTCCATTATAGCTGTGTGTAAATGTGAAGATTAACACAGGTCTCCATTATAGCTGTGTGTAAATGTAAAGAGTAACACAGGTCTCCATTATAGCTGTGTGTAAATGTAAAGAGTAACACAGGTCTCCATTATAGCTGTGTGTAAATGTGAAGATTAACACAGGTCTCCATTATAGCTGTGTGTAAATGTAAAGAGTAACACAGGTCTCCATTATAGCTGTGTGTAAATGTGAAGATTAACACAGGTCTCCATTATAGCTGTGTGTAAATGTGAAGAATAACACAGGTCTCCATTATAGCTGTGTGTAAATGTAAAGAGTAACACAGGTCTCCATTATAGCTGTGTGCAAATGTGAAGAATAACACAGGTCTCCATTATAGCTGTGTGTAAATGTAAAGAATAACACAGGTCTCCATTATAGCTGTGTGTAAATGTGAAGAATAACACAGGTCTCCATTATAGCTGTGTGTAAATGTAAAGAGTAACACAGGTCTCCATTATAGCTGTGTGCAAATGTGAAGAATAACACAGGTCTCCATTATAGCTGTGTGTAAATGTAAAGAGTAACACAGGTCTCCATTATAGCTGTGTGTAAATGTGAAGAATAACACAGGTCTCCATTATAGCTGTGTGTAAATGTAAAGAATAACACAGGTCTCCATTATAGCTGTGTGTAAATGTAAAGAGTAACACAGGTCTCCATTATAGCTGTGTGTAAATGTGAAGATTAACACAGGTCTCCATTATAGCTGTGTGTAAATGTGAAGAATAACACAGGTCTCCATTATAGCTGTGTGTAAATGTAAAGAGTAACACAGGTCTCCATTATAGCTGTGTGCAAATGTGAAGAATAACACAGGTCTCCATTATAGCTGTGTGTAAATGTAAATAGTAACACAGGTCTCCATTATAGCTGTGTGTAAATGTAAAGAGTAACACAGGTCTCCATTATAGCTGTGTGTAAATGTGAAGAATAACACAGGTCTCCATTATAGCTGTGTGTAAATGTGAAGATTAACACAGGTCTCCATTATAGCTGTGTGTAAATGTGAAGATTAACACAGGTCTCCATTATAGCTGTGTGTAAATGTGAAGAGTAACACAGGTCTCCATTATAGCTGTGTGTAAATGTGAAGATTAACACAGGTCTCCATTATAGCTGTGTGTAAATGTAAAGAGTAACACAGGTCTCCATTATAGCTGTGTGTAAATGTGAAGATTAACACAGGTCTCCAGTATAGCTGTGTGTAAATGTAAAGAGTAACACAGGTCTCCATTATAGCTGTGTGTAAATGTAAAGAGTAACACAGGTCTCCATTATAGCTGTGTGTAAATGTGAAGATTAACACAGGTCTCCATTATAGCTGTGTGTAAATGTAAAGAGTAACACAGGTCTCCATTATAGCTGTGTGTAAATGTGAAGATTAACACAGGTCTCCATTATAGCTGTGTGTAAATGTGAAGAATAACACAGGTCTCCATTATAGCTGTGTGTAAATGTAAAGAGTAACACAGGTCTCCATTATAGCTGTGTGCAAATGTGAAGAATAACACAGGTCTCCATTATAGCTGTGTGTAAATGTAAAGAATAACACAGGTCTCAATTATAGCTGTGTGTAAATGTGAAGAATAACACAGGTCTCCATTATAGCTGTGTGTAAATGTAAAGAGTAACACAGGTCTCCATTATAGCTGTGTGCAAATGTGAAGAATAACACAGGTCTCCATTATAGCTGTGTGTAAATGTAAAGAGTAACACAGGTCTCCATTATAGCTGTGTGTAAATGTGAAGAATAACACAGGTCTCCATTATAGCTGTGTGTAAATGTAAAGAATAACACAGGTCTCCATTATAGCTGTGTGTAAATGTAAAGAGTAACACAGGTCTCCATTATAGCTGTGTGTAAATGTGAAGATTAACACAGGTCTCCATTATAGCTGTGTGTAAATGTGAAGAATAACACAGGTCTCCATTATAGCTGTGTGTAAATGTAAAGAGTAACACAGGTCTCCATTATAGCTGTGTGCAAATGTGAAGAATAACACAGGTCTCCATTATAGCTGTGTGTAAATGTAAAGAGTAACACAGGTCTCCATTATAGCTGTGTGTAAATGTAAAGAGTAACACAGGTCTCCATTATAGCTGTGTGCAAATGTGAAGAATAACACAGGTCTCCATTATAGCTGTGTGTAAATGTGAAGATTAACACAGGTCTCCATTATAGCTGTGTGTAAATGTGAAGATTAACACAGGTCTCCATTATAGCTGTGTGTAAATGTGAAGTGTAACACAGGTCTCCATTATAGCTGTGTGTAAATGTGAAGATTAACACAGGTCTCCATTATAGCTGTGTGTAAATGTAAAGAGTAACACAGGTCTCCATTATAGCTGTGTGTAAATGTGAAGAATAACACAGGTCTCCATTATAGCTGTGTGTAAATGTAAAGAGTAACACAGGTCTCCATTATAGCTGTGTGTAAATGTGAAGATTAACACAGGTCTCCATTATAGCTGTGTGTAAATGTGAAGAGTAACACAGGTCTCCATTATAGCTGTGTGTAAATGTGAAGAATAACACAGGTCTCCATTATAGCTGTGTGTAAATGTAAAGAGTAACACAGGTCTCCATTATAGCTGTGTGTAAATGTGAAGAGTAACACAGGTCTCCATTATAGCTGTGTGTAAATGTGAAGATTAACACAGGTCTCCATTATAGCTGTGTGTAAATGTGAAGATTAACACAGGTCTCCATTATAGCTGTGTGTAAATGTGAAGATTAACACAGGTCTCCATTATAGCTGTGTGTAAATGTGAAGATTAACACAGGTCTCCATTATAGCTGTGTGTAAATGTGAAGAATAACACAGGTCTCCATTATAGCTGTGTGTAAATGTGAAGAATAACACAGGTCTCCATTATAGCTGTGTGTAAATGTAAAGAGTAACACAGGTCTCCATTATAGCTGTGTGTAAATGTGAAGAGTAACACAGGTCTCCATTATAGCTGTGTGTAAATGTAAAGAGTAACACAGGTCTCCATTATAGCTGTGTGTAAATGTGAAGAATAACACAGGTCTCCATTATAGCTGTGTGTAAATGTGAAGAGTAACACAGGTCTCCATTATAGCTGTGTGTAAATGTAAAGAGTAACACAGGTCTCCATTATAGCTGTGTGTAAATGTAAAGAGTAACACAGGTCTCCATTATAGCTGTGTGTAAATGTAAAGAGTAACACAGGTCTCCATTATAGCTGTGTGTAAATGTGAAGAGTCACACAGGTCTCCATTATAGCTGTGTGTAAATGTGAAGAGTAACACAGGTCTCCATTATAGCTGTGTGTAAATGTAAAGAGTAACACAGGTCTCCATTATAGCTGTGTGTAAATGTAAAGAGTAACACAGGTCTCCATTATAGCTGTGTGTAAATGTAAAGAGTAACACAGGTCTCCATTATAGCTGTGTGTAAATGTGAAGAATAACACAGGTCTCCATTATAGCTGTGTGTAAATGTGAAGAGTAACACAGGTCTCCATTATAGCTGTGTGTAAATGTAAAGAGTAACACAGGTCTCCATTATAGCTGTGTGCAAATGTAAAGAGTAACACAGGTCTCCATTATAGCTGTGTGTAAATGTAAAGAGTAACACAGGTCTCCATTATAGCTGTGTGTAAATGTAAAGAGTAACACAGGTCTCCATTATAGCTGTGTGTAAATGTGAAGAATAACACAGGTCTCCATTATAGCTGTGTGTAAATGTGAAGAGTAACACAGGTCTCCATTATAGCTGTGTGTAAATGTAAAGAGTAACACAGGTCTCCATTATAGCTGTGTGTAAATGTGAAGATTAACACAGGTCTCCATTATAGCTGTGTGTAAATGTGAAGAATAACACAGGTCTCCATTATAGCTGTGTGTAAATGTAAAGAGTAACACAGGTCTCCATTATAGCTGTGTGTAAATGTGAAGAGTAACACAGGTCTCCATTATAGCTGTGTGTAAATGTAAAGAGTAACACAGGTCTCCATTATAGCTGTGTGTAAATGTAAAGAGTAACACAGGTCTCCATTATAGCTGTGTGCAAATGTAAAGAGTAACACAGGTCTCCATTATAGCTGTGTGTAAATGTGAAGAATAACACAGGTCTCCATTATAGCTGTGTGTAAATGTGAAGAGTAACACAGGTCTCCATTATAGCTGTGTGTAAATGTAAAGAGTAACACAGGTCTCCATTATAGCTGTGTGCAAATGTAAAGAGTAACACAGGTCTCCATTATAGCTGTGTGTAAATGTAAAGAGTAACACAGGTCTCCATTATAGCTGTGTGTAAATGTAAAGAGTAACACAGGTCTCCATTATAGCTGTGTGTAAATGTGAAGAATAACACAGGTCTCCATTATAGCTGTGTGTAAATGTGAAGAGTAACACAGGTCTCCATTATAGCTGTGTGTAAATGTAAAGAGTAACACAGGTCTCCATTATAGCTGTGTGTAAATGTGAAGATTAACACAGGTCTCCATTATAGCTGTGTGTAAATGTGAAGAATAACACAGGTCTCCATTATAGCTGTGTGTAAATGTAAAGAGTAACACAGGTCTCCATTATAGCTGTGTGTAAATGTGAAGATTAACACAGGTCTCCATTATAGCTGTGTGTAAATGTGAAGAGTAACACAGGTCTCCATTATAGCTGTGTGTAAATGTAAAGAGTAACACAGGTCTCCATTATAGCTGTGTGTAAATGTGAAGATTAACACAGGTCTCCATTATAGCTGTGTGTAAATGTGAAGAGTAACACAGGTCTCCATTATAGCTGTGTGTAAATGTGAAGAGTAACACAGGTCTCCATTATAGCTGTGTGTAAATGTAAAGAGTAACACAGGTCTCCATTATAGCTGTGTGTAAATGTAAAGAGTAACACAGGTCTCCATTATAGCTGTGTGTAAATGTGAAGAATAACACAGGTCTCCATTATAGCTGTGTGTAAATGTAAAGAATAACACAGGTCTCCATTATAGCTGTGTGTAAATGTAAAGAGTAACACAGGTCTCCATTATAGCTATGTGTAAATGTAAAGAGTAACACAGGTCTCCATTATAGCTGTGTGTAAATGTGAAGAGTAACACAGGTCTCCATTATAGCTGTGTGTAAATGTAAAGAGTTACACAGGTCTCCATTATAGCTGTGTGTAAATGTAAAGAGTAACACAGGTCTCCATTATAGCTGTGTGTAAATGTGAAGAATAACACAGGTCTCCATTATAGCTGTGTGTAAATGTAAAGAATAACACAGGTCTCCATTATAGCTGTGTGTAAATGTGAAGAATAACACAGGTTCCCATTATAGCTGTGTGTAAATGTGAAGAGTAACACAGGTCTCCATTATAGCTGTGTGTAAATGTGAAGATTAACACAGGTCTCCATTATAGCTGTGTGTAAATGTGAAGAATAACACAGGTTCCCATTATAGCTGTGTGTAAATGTGAAGAATAACACAGGTTCCCATTATAGCTGTGTGTAAATGTGAAGAATAACACAGGTTCCCATTATAGCTGTGTGTAAATGTGAAGAATTACACAGGTCCCCATATAGTTATGTGTAAAATGTGAAGAGTAACACAGGTCCCCATATAGTTATGTGTAAAATGTGAAGAGTAACACAGGTCCCCATATAGTTATGTGTAAAATGTGAAGAGTAACACAGGTCCCCATATAGTTATGTGTAAAATGTGAAGAGTAACACAGGTCCCCATATAGTTATGTGTAAAATGTGAAGAGTAACACAGCTCCCCATATAGTTATGTGCAAAATGTTTAGCATGGTCCTTGTAATGCCACATTTAGACAGAATCAGCAGTAAAACAAAAAAAAAGTTTAACACAGAACCCAGTGATGCGGCCCTCAGAGCAGACCTTCATCAGCATATCTCAGGATTGCAAATGGCAACACGGTTCTGCTGATGGAAGTTTGTTTCTCCTCTCACCATCATACCCTCCCACTGTCAGAAATTCGGGTCAAAGATTCATGAATCTTATCTCCATGCACGCATTTGTATTCCTGTCTTATTTCAGAATAATGTCTTCCCCCTTCAGAAATTAATTAAAGCAAGCTGGTATGGTCAGGTGTGGTGTAACATTATTGGAAAAAATGTCAATATGTCATAAAAGAAAGTCTCATATTGAAATAATGAATAATGAATAATATTAATCTTGTATTTTACAAGCAATTACTGTTATTTGATTGTACAAGAACCAAGCAAACAAGCAACATGTAAATTTCAACAGTTATCCATTATTCACGTCTACTCAAACCGTGCAGCAGAAACGGCACAGCTGTTGTTTGTTTCACTTTTTGAATTAGAATTCTGAATGCACTCTTAATTGTCATGGTAACGGCATTGTCAATAGTGATTGCATGCTGGGAAATGTGGGGTGGGTGGGAGGGTGGGAGGGTGGGAGGGAGGGGCAGCAATTGAGCACATGACATGGTAAGACCACAACAAACGTCTTTTCTGAATCACACGTTTCTAAATAATACAGAACTGGAAGCCACCGGTAGTCGCCAACAAATCTTTATATTGACAAAACTGAAAGCATGCACAGTTCGCCACATGTTCTCTAAAACAAACTGATTTTGTGGGACTTGAGGGTCGATATTCACTCTGTAATAAGCATGACACAAATAGAGAAGGGATTTTGAGTGATTTTTATTGTTTGGTGCAGATAATTTCTCCACTGCCTTGAACATGCACAAATTCCACGGAAGGATTTTGCCCAAGTTAGTGAGAAGCTGCTCTGTAGCCTAAGGGTCAGATAAAAGGGATGTTTTATGGAAGGATTTATCGGGTCAAGGGTCAGATAAAAGGGATGTTTTATGGAAGGATTTATCGGGTCAAGGATCAGATAAAAAAAAGATTTTATGGAAGGATTAATCGGGTCAAGGGTCAGATAAAAGGAAGGTTTTATGGAAGGATTAATCGGGTCAAGAGTCAGATAAAAGGGAGTTTTTATGGAAGGATTAATCGGGTCAAGGGTCAGATAAAAGGGAGATTTTATGGAAGGATTAATCGGGTCAAGGGTCAGATAAAAGGGAGGTTTTATGGAAGGATTAATCAGGTCAAGGGTCAAATAAAAGGGAGTTTTTATGGACGGATTAATCGGGTTAAGGGTCAGATAAAAGGGAGGTTTTATGGAAGGATTAATCGGGTCTTTAACTGGAGACTCTGTTGTGTCCCAATTTGCACACTTGAATTCTTAGACTCAGTATTGACACAGTTTTTTGAAATTTTATGTGGCCCCATTTCTCAGTTGCAAAGATGGGAGGGCTTAGCCACGCCCATCCCAAACCCTTATCCCACCTGTCCGATTAATCTGAATTTCACCCGTCTCAGCTGATCTTTGCATCATCATCATCATCATCATCATCATCATCATCATCATCATCATCATATTTCAATGATTTTTAATATTTTGGGATACATTTGTGTATGAAGCTATAATACTACTACTGCTACTACTACTACTAATAATAATAATAATAATAATAATAATAATAATAATAAAAATACTAATAATAATAATAATAATAATAATAATAATAATAATTACATAGTTAGGAGTAGGCCCAGGGTTTTCTGCTGAAGTCTGTATTGGTAAATTAGCAAATTACCAGGGCATCAGTAATTCTGTCATATTGTTTTTTAAATACAAACTTAAACTTCTTATTTCCTGGCTTCAGGCTGTACCTGCCAACCAATAATTAATTAGAACACCCCACAATGTTGCCAATGTGCTTTTATATCTGAAATCCATTTGCCTGACTTCAGTTCACATTTATTACAAATAGAGGTACACTGATTTTAATCAGATCTGGAAGTGAACAGGCTTGTCCCCTGACAGGAAAGTGATTCCTTTTTGTGGCTGAAATATAAATTAAAGGCCCAACATCCGGGTATTGCTCATACAGGAATGTTGGCTGTTTTATACATCTATTTGGACCTAATGTGTTTGGGCCTTGTCTCAGGGCAATTGGGAATTATAATTATAAAAGTGTAACCTTGTCTTTGTTATTTTTGACAGTTACAAATCTGCCCCATGCCAACTGGCTATGCTCTGGATGCATATAAATGAATTCTATTTCTGTTCAGTGCGGTAAAAGCGTGAACAGAATCTATTCATATTGATCCAGCGTTCCCTCTCCAAGAATGTAATTGCTCAAATATTGAAATGAGGTGCTGGAAGAGATGCCAGGTGGCTTGTCCTGAAAAATTTGTTGCTCAGTGTGCTGATGGACCCTACAGTCTGGTCTGCTATTCAGAACATGCCAGGGCCTAGTAGGGCTGGCAAACCCAACAGTGTGGCATGTAGTCTCTGTGGTCACCCAGCGAGGGAGGGAGGGATCATTCCTGCCCCTGCGTACAAGACTGACTCCCCTCTACAAGTCTGGGTGCCTGTAGTCACCCAGTGGCACCTGTGCATGAAGTATAGTCTTTCAATGCAATGACTGCTCAGCTGAGATGCTCCACTGCAATGCACTGACCCTCCAATGGAGATGCATTTCTGTCAGCACTCTCTAGAATCAATGCAGTATGAATGCATATTATATAATGATACAGTATGAATGCACATTGCAGAGCAATGCAGTATGAATGCAGAGTGCAGCAAGGGCTTGTGCTTACAAACATGATTGGGTCTTACAAATTGGGAGAAAAAAGAAATATTTTGGGAACAAAACAATTCTGTTTGTTTCTGCATTGATTTATATGAGGCATAAACAGCAGAATGACTGATCTTTATATCCATTTGGACTGCACAGCGCTTCCCCTGAACTAATGTCTCTGGATTTAAATGCATAAAACACAAAGCATATCAATGCACAAATACCCATGATGCAGAGTGCGGTCCTATAAGCATAAAACATTCAGACTCAGTTAAGATGCGGCTCTATAATGTAAAATGTTACAGCATGTCGCCTTCATCAGCAAAACGCTCTTATGTGCTGATGGCTTTTTGCACCGCAGGTGCGCAACCTAATTAGAGAGGGAATACCAATCAGAGCCTCTGTTTCCACACAGGCTGTTAATGAGCACTTAAGCTATGGGAGAAAATCCAGAATGTAATGTCTATTTTTTATAACAATGGATTGCGTTCGTATTGCGGCACTTTCAGGTAAAAAAAAAGAAAAAAAGCTGCAGTTCCAGATCCACAGTTATCGCTCGTGTAGTTTTCATAGCAACGGTGTAAAGATGTAGCTCAGTTCACATTAACGGTGCTCTTGCTGTTATGAACAAGTAATCAAGTCAAGGGAGAGAATCCAGGAGGTAAGGTAAGGTACGTTTAAGGTACGTTATTAATACCCAAGGATGGCTCTCTTATTTCTCACAGTGGTCGAGTTGCTGAGGTGGCCGCAGCGCTGTGCTGCGATTGGCTGAGGTGGCCGCAGCGCAGTGCTGCAGCTGTAACACTAATGTAAATGGCCACATGAACCCTGTCCCATAACTGTGATGTCATAATCCCCCCCACAGCATGTGCACAGTGTGAAGAGCTCTGGCATGGGGTGCAATGGGGGGTGGGTGCATTGGGGTGTGTGGCGGGTGGAGTACCTGGTGCAGCGGGGGTGTCCTCATGCCAGAAAGAGGCGAGGTCAAGCTTGAGAGATGCCTCTCCACTTTTACAGGCTTTATCCCTATTATAGGCCACAGGCCCAATAGAAATCCTGCCCTAAGTTAAGGCTCCACCCTCTTACTAGAGGCCACACCCCCATTTAGAAACCCTGAAACCCCTATCGGAAGTCCCCCCTGACTATGTCCAGGGCAGGCTTTATATCATTATGTGCCTCTCAGGTAAGCTCAGGCCAGGTGAACGGAAACCTATTCAAGTCACACGCACGGCCGCCATGGAGGCGACTGGGAAACCTCTACCTGGGTAAAGCGAAGCCGTCGCAGATTTTCCGCGAGCGCGTGACTCACGACAAATAAATGACCGATTCGCCATTTTTCGGCCTCCGCCTTTGACGGCTCTCCAAAAGACAAACGCATTCAGTGCTTTCAGCATGTACACCCGTGTGCGCGCACACTGGCGGGATGCCATGCTTCCCCGGATACTGCCGGTGCCAGCGGCCCTTCGGAAGCACGCCTGCCTAGCAGAGAGGAGAGGCGCGCTGCCAAACGATCACACACTGGTGCATGGTCTCCTGCAACACAACAATCATCTATGTCTGTACAGGAGTTTTTAGAAAAATAAAAACTGCTTCCCCCTTGTTAACAGTATTCCCCTGGT
Source organism: Ilyophis sp. 1 JC-2022 (assembly GCA_022702515.1). Taxonomy (NCBI): domain Eukaryota; kingdom Metazoa; phylum Chordata; class Actinopteri; order Anguilliformes; family Synaphobranchidae; genus Ilyophis; species Ilyophis sp. 1 JC-2022. The sequence continues at coordinate 65,282,536 of CM040405.1, read as the reverse complement.
TAGATAAAAAAAATAACTCATTAAAACTTAAAACTGAAAAACATTTGAACAGTGATAGAAAATTTAGAGCGGTGACAGGCATATATTAATGTTGAAATATCTTTGAAAATAGTAATTTATTTTTTGCGCAAAGATATAATATGATGTGGTGACACGTTTGTCTCTGATCGTATGCATTGTGAAATATGTTTTGATACAATAATATCTGCTCATTGAACTTTAAAGTGTAATAAGTTTTTCTGCTCCAAAGTTCAGACACTTTCAGAGCCCAGACCTCAGCATGGACCAGAGACTTTAATGTGAACTGGGAATGAAGATCTCTTTTATTACCACAGTAAAAAAATTTGTTGCTGATAATCGTGCTCTAGCACCAAGAGATCTTTCCACTTGGTCCAAGTTAAGGTGTCTGACTCGACTCTTTTCCAGGTTCAATTACCTGCTTTAGCCCTTTAAGGTACACTATATAAGTACTATATAAAGGCTTTACATCACATATATAAAGCCTTGATAAACTAGACATAATGGCTTCATAAATCATACATAAGCAAATGTCATGCTTCATAAAGGGTGACATAACACCTTCTTATGCAACATGCCAAATGTGACATAACCAAGAATGTCACCTGGCTAATGGCTAAATATTATACTGGATGACATAAACCATGCTTATGCAGGAGGCTAGGCTAACTGTGACACATCTGGCATGTTGCATAAAAAGGTGTTATATCACCCTTTATGAAGCATGACATTTGTATGATTTATGAAGCCATTATGTCAAGTTTATGAAGGCTTTATATAGCATATAAGCCTTCATATGGAGACTTTCAGAACTGGTTTTTAACCATAATCTTGCATGTAAGCATTCTTTCAGTATCTCCAGAAAATGGAATTCTCGGGAGCAACAAAAGAACCACAAAAATTTTAAACAACGCCCATTCACCAATGTAAAAATACGTTTTTGCTTTTCCTGAGAATTCAATTTTCTCAAGATACAAATTTAGTTTTTGTGTGACGCCGAAAGAACGCTCAAACACCGGTGTGGCCCGTCCAATCGTGAATTGGATGTTAACCACCCTCTCTTCAGCGCAGGCTTGATGGGTTCTGCCTTCGAGGGATTAGGAGAGAATTCTCAACAGCTCGGATGAGACGAGGCTTCTCTTTCCAGCGGGTGAAGTAGGAGGCCAAAGTGACTGCAAACTCACAGTGCATTGCCATCAGACTTCTGTGTATACAGTGGGTGTTGTGCTTAGAATAATTACAGAGAAAATAACAGAACAACAACACTCTTCACTAAAGCGCTTTCCCTGTGCACTTTCTTACTTTCTTCTCCTTGGAGAAATCTTCACCACAGTTCAACGCAATTTCTACCTGGAAGGTTAACTTTATTGGGACTACAAGTGCTGTTTTCTCTCTCTTTCTCTCTCTCTCTCTCTCTCTCTCTCTATCTTTCTATCTTTCTCTTGTTCTCTCTCTCTCTCTCTTTCTCTCACTTTCATTACATTACATTTCAGCATGTAGCAGATGCAATTTTATTTTATTTTTTTATTTCTTATTTTTATACATGCAAGCACTGCAGCTCAAGACTCTCTCTCTCTCTCTCTCTTGCTCTCTCTCTCTCTCTCTCTCTCTCTCTCTCTCTCTCTCTCTCTTCCACTCCGTTTTGTATGTCTCAGTTGCTCTGTACTTTTTAATCCTTACACCATGTCTGGTGTTATTTTGGATTTTCCCTCAGGCAGTATTGATTGATGTCTCACCTGCGCGTGATTTGTCATTTTCTTCTGTGACAGTGGAAAGGTGTTCTGATCATACATTCAGTGTTTAACTACACATACACACACACACACACAGGCATGCCTGCACACACACACAGTCACAAACATACATACACACACACAAATGCGCATACACACACGCACACACAGACATACAGGTAAATATAATATACAGTGGCTCCATTTATATACCTCTAAAAAAATATATCAACTGACTGTCTGTATGGGGTCTGCCATAAAATGTATTGTGACAAATCTTTTGTGAAAGTGCCATGCTATAATTTGATCTGAAATAAATTAAATTTGATATCATCGAGTGTTTCACATGCAGATCAGTATAGCCACCCATGGTGCCAAGAGACTGATTGACAATGACCTGGATGCAATCAGCAGCCATACTTAACTAACTTATAAATGCGATACGATAAATATCATATCTATTTACTTCACAGAGTAACAAGTCACTTTTGCTGAAGGCTGAACTGCTTGGAAAAAAACTATTAAAATTAATAATTTATTAACGAGTGAATATGAAATTGGAATATTGGTTGAATCCAGACAAACGGTTGCGCAGTTTTGCGCTGTTTTTTTTACAATCTTGCTGAATCTGACTCAATCATCAACGGGCATGAAATACGTCTGTCGATAAGCGGTGTGCAGTTTTGTACAAAAGCACACATCGAAGTCAGCCTGAGAGGAAATTTAATTGTTCAAATTGTGATCGCCTTAGTGCTTATTAAAGCATTGACGAAGGTTGGCCGTACGCTAATGTCTAAGATGCTTGAGAGTCGACTTTAGCGGCTTAAAGCTCCTCTGACAAAATGTCCATTGAGGCGGTGCAGGACCCCTTGCGCGACAAGTTAACAAATCCCCAGTAACCATCAGAAATAAATCAAATCCATCAGAAACACACTTCTGTACAGATAGTATTAGTGCAGCAGCATGGCCAGTCATATTACCCTTGGCTGCTGGCAGTATATCATCGTTCTCCTCAGTTGTCTCCTGGAGACGATGCTGACCAACGCTCCCGTGACCCGGTTTAAATTCAGCTGTCTGGTTCGTTTGAATTTGACAGTGTCCGACGTCCCTCCGTGATTGATTTATTCACCACTACAGCATCAATCCAAACCTCTTTTTAAAGCTTCTTTTCAGTTCAAAGAGCGCACTCAACCGTTCAGTTTTAATCTTTGTTTTTTTATTTTTTTAAAGGAGCGTGTAAAATGAGTGTGGTCCCCACGTCTTGTTGGATGCCAGCCTGCACTCTGGTCATAACCCTACTCTCCGAAAAAGTTTCATGATTTTCTGTTTGTCATTTTTTAAACTATTTTTTCTCTAGTTATTTGACCTGAGTTTCAGCCTCATTTTTCATGGTGTTGTGGTGTATGCTGTGGCCATATTTTTGACCAGCTCAGCGTTTTACAGTAGTGCCACTCTTACGGTCTTACGCTCTTACGCTCTAACGCTCTTACGCTCTTACGCTCTCTTTCTCCTTCCAAAAGTTTTCTTGATTTAAGAGCAAACTGCTGGCTTCCGGCCTTTTTTTTTTGGCATTAAATAGCAATGGTAGATAACAGCAGACATCTCAAAATGTGCCACTGTGTTTGCCAGCAAAACTACATTTTGGCTCATTCTTTTTGTTGTTATAAACTTATCGCTTGTTGTATATTCATTGTTTCTTTTTTTTGAGCCACTGGCTATATTCCAATCATCTGTGAGCTCATCTTTGTCATTCCTCTCACATGCTCCTCCCACTTGTCCGCCCGTCATCTTCCTCCACCTTCTACCTATCCTGAGTTCTCTCCGCTCTAATTGGTTGGTGGTGAATTGAAAATGACTCGGTCGTTTTGAAGCGGGCGGGAGGCGTCTTATTGACTGCCTGGCAGCTCGTTTGGGGTTAATTGATTTAATTAGAGGATCAGTAAAAGTGCAGTGATGAATACCTGACATAGTCTGCATGTAAATGAAGACTTGCAAGTCCAGCCTCAGGCCCAGAGGCTGATGGGACTTTAACAACAGGAAGCGTGGGTTAATTCACGCTCTACATTCTCTCTGAAGATAGGCACTATACCTTACTGCTGTGATACATCACTCTGCTCCTGTGTGTGTGTGTGCTGTGTATGTATATGTGTCAATGTGTGTGTTTGTGAGTGTATGTGCTTGTGTATGTATATGTATGTGTGTGTTTGTGTGTCTGTGAAAAACTCAGTACCATGCACAGTCAATACTAAACAGCAATGGCAATCAAGCACTAATCCGACCAGCACTGCCACTAATGCCTACCAATCAGTGCATACAGCTACTGAGCAAATGAGTATTACACTGAAAAAACTGAAGTAACACGCACAGCGTTGGTACAAAGCAGGCGCGACTCCATCACACCTCAAAATCAAGCACAAATCAGACCAGCGCCACCACTACTACTGACCAATTAGTGCGCACAAATAAAGTGCAAACAAGTGTTACAAGCTAGGCAACAAAATCGTAACTGGTTAGCATACAAACCATGTCCATATCATGACCGATGGGACCAAGCGAGCCTTTAAAAAAAAAAAACATATTCTATGTCATGGACGAGGCAAGGTAAGAAATAATAAGAAACAAAGTCCTGATCCCGGACGAGCCCCAAAATATGTTACATCCTAAAACCTGACTCATTTAATAATGCGGTACATAACCTAACCTTAAATAGGCACAGCAATCAGGGATCAACACGGGCACCTGCGAGCGAGAGAGAGAGAGAGAAAGTAAGATCAAGCCAAGCAGTGGTGCACGTAACAGTGTATGTATGTGCGTGTGTGCGTGTGTGTATATACTGTGATATTTCAACGATGATGACAATGAAGATGAAGGCTTGTATTTGTTTGCTCTGAAAATTTTTGGGCCATCTGTATATTTTAGGGAAACATATTTTGCTGTGTGTGCTCGCTTGGCCTGTTAGAAAAACTGTGAAGGGCCTGTATACAGTGCTTTTGATCTTGGATGTGTTAGTGAGAAGTAAACTGAATATTCATTGATTATACACTTTTTGCACACGGGCAAATTGTCTGGCTTTCTTGGTGGGGTGTCTGTCTACCCACTCACTCTCCCCTCCCTTCCATATTGAAATATTAATGCAGCAGAAATGTGTTGTAAATATTTAATTGTTTAACCTTTGTACAGTATAGCACTCTATGGCAAAGAATGGTCTACCACCACACAACATGTGTGAAGTAATTGTTAAACATTCAGCAAGCATGCACATAGACTCACATGCACATCTACACTCGCTCACTCACACGCACAAACACACACACACA